>PVJS01010403.1:0-41641 GCA_004027185.1 Glis glis | reverse complement strand
ATTCAGTTCAATTGTATATTTTTTGATTGGGTTGTTTTATTTTTGGGGAAAACTCACCAACTTCTGTGTGCATGTATGTCACTATCACTATGATGTGAGACTATAGTGCACCAATAAATGTATAAAATACCTGCACTGAGATTCCATCTAACTCCAGTTAGAATGGCATTCATCAAGAATATGAATGCAAACAATAATAAATGCTGGCAAGGATGTGGAGAAATAAGAACTCTTATACTCTTGGTGGGACTGTGCATTGTTACAACCACTAAGGAGATCATTATGGAGTTTCCTCTAAAGACTAGAAATGGACCCACCTAATGAGCCAGCTATACCACTCCTTGGAATATTTCCCAAAGAATTAAAGTCAGGTACAATAGATATGCAAGCATACCCATGTTTATAGCAGTACAGATAACAAGAGCCCATTAATGGAACCAACCTAGATTTCCATCAACAGATGAATGAGTAAAGAAGTTGTGATATATACACACAATGAATTTTACTCAGTCATAAAGAACAAAATTATATCATTTGCAGAGAAATGACTGGAACTAGAGACTATTATGCTGAGATCAACCAAATGCAGAAGTCAAGGGTGATAATGTTTTCTCTCATATGAGGAAGCTAGAAAGAAAATAGGAAACCAAAGATTCTTCTGATAAATGAAGAGAGAGATTAATAGAATAGTAGAAGGGGATTGGTTTGTGTTTTGAGAGCTGGAGAAGTGAAAAAGGATAAAGGAAGGAAGCAATACAAATAATGTTATTATATTATGTTATATTCACATATGAAGGTATCACTACCAATTTCACTAAATGTACACGGAGCGTGAAGCTGGTTGAGACGTGGAGGGAAGTACACCAAGTCACGTGTGCATGTACATTTGTGTCAGTGAGAATCTCACTACGATGTATGATTGCAATGCACCAGTAAATATAAACAAGGTTTTTTTTGCCATAAAAGAATGCCTATACATATAAGGATTATCAACACATAGTACAAAAATCTCAGAGGAATAAAACATATTGGCAAAAATTAGCATTTACATATATTTGAAAAAATATTTAATAAGAACAAACATTTAATATAGGTCTTCTCTTCTGTCCCATTTTTTAGTTTAAGTTTTATTTATCATATTTGCTGGTCTGTAAAATTGTTACGGTAATTTAAAAAATGTATTTGAAATGAGAAATTACAATGTATATTTTTATTCTATTAAAATATTCTCTTTTAATTCTCAAATGGACCTGATCATGTACAACACTCCTCTATGCTATGTGGACAAAGTAAAAATAAAACACTTCAAGGAAATATTTTAGAAAAATATCATTTTGTTTAAATTTTAAATATTAAACTTCTTACATGTGATCATCTACAATAATCAGAGAACAATGATTAATGGAAGCAGGAAAAAAGAGGAAAGGTGGAGAAGTAGGTTAAAGAGTGCTAATTTTCAATCCATATGTAAACATTTAGAGGCCTAGCAGATAGCATAAGCACTATAATTAATATTGTTATGAATACTGAAAATTTACTGAGAGTATATTTCAGATGCTCTTACACAGGCGCACACGTGTGTAGACACACACACACACACATATACTGCATAACTATGGAAGTTGATGGTATAAAACAGTGTTTATAGTCATTTAACTATGTATATGAATCTCAGCACCTTCTGTTAACACCTCAGTGACATACAATATGGAATACAGAAATAAATAAATTCCTGAATATATTTAAATTGATTTCTAATTTTTTCTTAATATGTTCTCCATATTGGATGGAGAAATAATCCTCAAGTACAATACAAAATAGTCCTGAAAATGCCACATTTCATTAATGTTTGAAAGCAAGAATGTTAACTTACACAAAATTTGAGTGTATTGAGTGTATTGCTTATCCAATATTATAATATATTGTCCATGAGGTTCACACATAGTGGTCATGAACTGGTTAATGAGTAATAAATCAGAGTACTACAGTAAAAGACTTGCAGTTAAATGAGAACAGAATTATTAGACATTTTCTGGTTGCTGTGCTATGAGAAGTATTTTTTGTTTGTTTTTTAGATTTTACTTATAAAGAAAGCCTCTTTCTGAAAAATGACAAAATTCAATTATGTTAAAAAAATTTCTCCTCTAGCAGGCAGACACTGGTGTAGTCTGCTTAGAAACTATGAGTAAACCATTCCTGTGTTCTAGTATAGCCAATAGTTAATGAGGTTTGGCATCGACACAGACACTACTCTTTTAGAAATACAGATATTGTAGATGTGTTATTCAACTGTGAACTCTGCATAACAGCAGAAGGAGCAGCTGAAAATTCTCTATCACATTCCAGAAGAGGAAAGAAGCTATTCATAGGCAGAATAGCATGAAATTGCAAAAGAGAATCAAAGAACATATAGCCAGAAATCTAGAGAAAACTTTTAGAAACTGGAAGGGATATCTATTTTAGGTACATGCAGAAGTATCTCACTACTTTCCTTTTAAGGAGTCAACAGACTTCAAATAACACAAGGATTAGTGACTGTCGGTTTCCTTTTTGTTGTTTTCTTTTTTGTCTTGAGTTAATCCTTTTGTTGATTAAATGTATGTTGACATACATTCAAATATCAACTATATGTATGTATATAATATTTAAATATATCGCATGTTATAATTTCTTCTAAATGATTCTGTTTAGTTGGTAGGAAATACATCAGCATGTCTTACAAAGTTTTTCTTATTGCCACTTTAGTAGACTACATATGACATTTATAATAGACACTTGGTCGCCGGGCGTGGTGGCACACAATTGTAATCCCAGTACTTTGGGAGGCGGAGACCGGAGGATCTGGGTTCCCGGCCAGCCTCAGCTCTTTCTCTCTCTCTCTCTCTCCCTCTCTCTCTCTCTCCTTAGTGAGGCCCTCCGCAATTTCATGAGACCCGGTTTCAAAATAAGATATAAAAAATAGGGCCGGGGGCGTAGCGCGGAGGTAGAACGCCCCTGCGTTCAATCCCCGGTACCGCAAAAAAAAAAAAAAAATAGACACTTGGTATGCATTTACTGAACAGTACATGTTTTTAGATTTTAAGCTACAGTATATCCTGATAGTACAATTTCTTGTGCCTGGAAGAATTAATAATAATAATACAGTTGAAATGATTCTTCTGAAATGTTGAGTGTCACTTGGGGCTGTGACTTTCATCATGGAAATGCAGAGTGCTGTGAAGAACATTGTTCCTTTCTTTATAACAATACTTTTTTACAAAAGAGAAAAACTGGGAAAATTGCAAATACGTGACTTTTTATTTATTTATTTATTTATTTATTTTATTTATTTTTTATTTTTGCGGTACCGGGGATTGAACCCAGGAGCGTTCTACCTCCGTGCTACACCCCCGGCCCTATTTTTTATACTTTTTTTCAAACCGGGTCTCACGAAGTTGCGGAGGGCCTCACTAAGTAGAGAGAGAGAGAGAGAGACAGGGAGAGAGAGAGAGAGAGACAGAGCAAGAGTGCTGAGGCTGGCTGCGAAACCAGATCCTCCAGTTTCCGCCTCCCAAAGTACTGGGATTACAAGCGTGCGCCACCAGGCCCAACTATACGTGACTTTTTAAAAATTACTCTTGATTGATTCATATGACCTGAGCACATGTGTACTTGGGACAGATGCTGTAAATGCCACCTAAGCCAGTGAGAAGATTCAGCTAAGTATTTTAGGATGAATTGCTAAAGAACAAGTTTGGGGACTGTGAAAGTGTGAAGCTCTGGAAACCTCCAGCATCAGAAAGTTTGCGTAGTCCTATAGTCAATTTCTCTTCTCTCTGAAATCCATCAGGGCATTCACAGGGAAGATTAGAGAGGAACCGGAGAAAGCCTCCTTCTTACAGCCTGAGGGAAAGGACCAGAGGCTACTGTGACATGCTACACATTCCCATCTCCCCCATCTACTCTAGAAAACAAAAGCCCTATTATTCGAAAAAAGAAACAATAAAACTGTCAGTGTAGGACTGGTAGAAACCAATTGTCAACCCAGAATTCAGAGCAAGAAAGGAAACACACACACACACACACACACACACACACACACATGCTCGCACGCACACACACACACAAAACAAAACAAAATCAAACAAACAAACAAACAAAAGCAAAACTTTACTCCTCTGAGGGAAGGGGCAGGAGAATTTGCAAAGTCAAGAACCAGAAAACCAAGGTGTACAATGTTTGCCAAAGACTAATTCTTAATCAGATTATCAGAGAATATTCCCATTTATCCTGCTCCACACCAATGCACTAATGAGAACTAAGAATAACATGGAATCAAACTATGGAAAGGGACTCCTTTTGTGCAACAGCAGAGAGATCTGGGGCCAAGTGGACACCAGAAAATTGAGAGAAATCTCTGGAAATGAATGTGATTTGAATCCCTTTGTACATTGACCTACTACTGCAACATCAAAGTTCAATTCCAGCCGGACTTTCAACTAAATTAACACAAATTCCCATACGAATGCCTAGATTTCGACAGTTATACTTACTCCATGTATATAACATATTTACTGGAACATCTACATCTACAATTCCATACAACACGCCTGGCTTTTAACAAAATAGTAGGAAGACTGTAAAAAGGTAAGTTCTCTGGTGTCCATGTTGGTGACATATGTCAGGGTCCTAAACCAATCTTGATGGGTTCAGGAACATGTATGACTGACCCAACAGAGGCCACTGAAACTCTTCCCTAGGAATTTTAAATGTGTAATGATGAGGTACTAGGACTGAGAGTCATTGAAAAGAGTCACTCTTACACAAGGACAAAGTACTCTTTCTGGAGAGTCCTAAAGCTTTCCCAATGCCTTCCTATGTTAACTTTTCTGAGACCACACGTACCTGACAAGAACAACTGTCCCAAGTTTAATGTGTTATTTATTAGACAGATTAATCAATTTATTATTATTTCTACATGTATGTTTCATATTTTATGTGCCTCTGTGATTATGCCTTTTTTTGTGTGTGTGTGTGTGTGTGTGTGTGTGTGTGTGTGTGTGTGTGTGTTACTGGGGATTTAACTCAGGGGCATTCTACCTTCAAGCTATACCCCCAGTCATTTTATGTATTTGTTTTGAAACAGGGTCTTGCTAGGTTGCTGAGGCTGGCCTCAAACCTACAATCCTCCTGTCTCAGTCTCCCAAGTACTGGAATTACAGGCGTGCATCACCACACGTGTCTTATTTCTTCTTTTCAATGACTAGTCATACTTCAAAGATGTATTGTCTCATTCAAAAATATTTATCAAGCCGGGCAGAATGGCACATGTCTGTTATTCTAGCTACTAAGGAGGCTGAGGCAGGAGGATTACAAGTTCAAGGCCAGCCTGGGAAAACTTAGTGAGATACTGTATCAAGATAAAAAAAAGAAAAGGGCTGAGGTGGGGGTATATCTCAGTGTTATATTGTCCCCCTGGGTTCAGTCCCAGAAACACACATACACACACAAACACACACATACATATTGAGTCCCTGTTACCTGCTATGAGATGGTATAAACAAAATATAAAGATATATAGATTTATAATAATATGTAATTACACAATATATAAGTACATATAAAATTATATATTACATAACATATCACATAATATATAAGTATACAATACATACGTACATATAAAATACAAAATATAGACAATGAAATAAATAACATTATTTTAAATAGTTAAAATGTTATAAAAGTAAAATGGGATAATGGAAAGTGGTTAAAGGCAGGGAAGGAGATGTTTTAAGTTGGGTGGGCAGGATAAAATTATGCAATATGTTGAATGTTGAGGAGTCAGCACATGAACATTTGGAAGAAAATTATCCCAGTCAAAAAGAAAAGAAAATGTTAAAGATTGGAGTCAGTGAGTTCCTCTTGAGAAAAGTTCAGAATAGCCAAGGGATAGTGGGGCACTGTAGATGAGAGCATACGTTGAGATTAGAAAGGCAGATGGGGGTGCTTTGGAAGTTTAATTAGAATCCATTCATATTTATAAACAGGAATGCTATAAGCTCATTTAGGTCTGGAAAAGATAGTACAGTTGCTTTAGGAAGAATATCAGACTGTAAAGGGAGTGAGATGAAATAAAGTGATTGTGGAAAAACAGGTATGATCCAAGTATGAGCAGGCAGGAGCACCCAGTCTACAGATTAAGCATGAGATATACAATGGCATAATCCTAGCTCATCTGAGGATAAGTACAAAAAAGACCAGAGTAATAAATCTCTCCGTTTAGCTTATCCCATGAATCCCCCACGTAGAATTTGCACTTTCATTCAAGTTTCCATTACTTCTCTCATAAAAGTCTCATACAGAATTTATCAAATGTTATTTGTTAGTTAACCAAATTAAACTTCAGTTTTCTTACAGATCAAAATGTTTATTTTAAAATTTTGTATTATTATCTACTCTTTATTTTGTATGTGGTACTGGGGATTGAATTCCTGGGTGGTCTACCACTGAGCTACATCACCAGACCTTTTAATTTACTTAGTTTTTGAGATAGGGTCTTGCTACATTGCTCAGGCTGGCCTCCAGCTCACCATCCTGCTGCTTTAGCCTCCCTGGTAGAGTAGCTGAGATTACAGATCAGTGCCTTGGCACCCAGCCATTTTCCACTCTTTATGTCCTTGATCCAAAAAAATGTAGAGGAGAGATATCCCACAATTTTTATTTTAATTTTAAGAGAGGAATGTGAGTGAAAATTCTTAGATTGACTATAAGCATCTCTGACAAGACAGTCAAATAAAATTATACCAAAACCCCATCCTAGGTACTCCAAAGTAGTTAATTCAATTGGCTAGTAAAAGCTGGTAGTGCCGGGCGTGGTGGCGCATGATTGTAATCCCAGTACTTTGGGAGGCAGAGACCGGAGGATCTGAGATCGGGGCCAGCCTCAGCTCTCTCTCTCTCTCTGTCTCTCTCTCTCTCTGTCTCTCTCTCTCTCAACTTAGTGAGGCCCTCCGCAACTTCGTGAGACCCGGTTTCAAAATAAAGTATAAAAAATAGGGCCGGGGGTGTAGCGCGGAGGTAGAACGCCCCTGCGTTCAATCCCCGGTACTGCAAAAAAAAAAAAATAAATAAATAAATAAAATAAATAAAAAAGCTGGTAGTTTACCTCTATTGTTATTATCTTTTAAAGTGGGAAGATAAAATTTACTAGATGTGTGCGTGTATTTCTAATGCTTTTAATAACATCATACCTATAGAAAAGTCAAGCATGTCTCCTTTTTTCCTTTTTATCTTAGGGGATGTCTTGATAAACATTATACTGATTCAAATTGTTTCTACCTTTGCCAAGATTGGTATCCTGTAAGTAAAATCAGTTGACTCAATTTTTAAACATATTGTATTAGAATATATCCATATTGATCCAACTACTCAATGATACTTTGGAAAATAGTAATATATAATTTTTATGTGTGTACTACTTGAAGAAAGTGATCAATTCAAATAAAAAGTAAATCTGTATAGGAAAAATCAATCCCCCCCAAAAAACACAATGTATGCTAACTTCTCACAGTAGATGAATGAAATAAAGAATGACTCAGCAACTGTGAAAATATCGGAGGTTTGTTTAAAATGACATGTCTTGTGAAAGTGAGAGAATTGACAATATTTTCAATTACTTTTCACAGCAAGAGTCCTTGGGAAAATCCATATCATTGGGTTCATATGCTAAGTTTGATGTTCTTGCTATTATATAGTACATTGCTTCAGGAGACATTCAGATCTGTGCCTTACAATCAGTTATATAAAGATCCATGCTGATTCCCTGAGACTATTAATCTCATAATGTAATATTCACAAATGAGATATTAGCTTATTCATAATTATTGCCACCATCACATTTGCATATAAAATTGTAATAACCAAATTGTCAGATTGTTAAAACTTTTCATACATATTCCATAACAAGGAATTCAGGGCTTCTTAGAGTTTAATACAAAAATGAAGACAGCTGTTTGTTGTTCATATGCATTTATTAGTTGAGCAATTCTGATAACTTATTTGATAATAGCTAATTCTACTTATTTACACTAATATTTAAGTAATCTGTTTTGAGGATTATTTTTCAATATCAGATGAATAGTCCTTTCTACATCTGGTTTAAAAGTATTAAATTAGTCATCAGTTCCAAGGAAAGCTAAGAACAGGCATAGACCACTGTTGCTAGATGAGCCAATTTAGAGTTATCAGTACCAAGAGATACCTAAGAGATCACAAGTGTGCCAGACACAGTACCCACTGCCAGCAATATAGAGCAGCAACTATACCTCCTCATGATAACCAATGCTACTATTTTAACAGAAAAGTATATTTTAAATATATTTATAAACAAAATATCCTGTAACATATTCATTTCTGATGGTCTTTGCACCATATGGTATCTGACATAATTTTCTTCTGCTTGAAGAACTTCCTTTTATATTTCTCCTTGTGGAGATGAAGGTGAAGAGTTTCTAGGTTTTGCATGCATTTACACTCATCTTCTTCTTCGTTTTTGTTTTTTGCTTTTATTGTTGAAAGACATTTCATTAAGTAAAGCCATGTCAAGAGTCACAAAGCACATGTATGCAAGTTAGGTACTGCTGGATGAATTTGTAGTAATTCCCTATTATCTAGCATGATCTATCCACATTTTTAGGAGCCAAACTATGAATTAAATGCATTTTTTAAATCTAAGTGTGGCAGAAACTGGTGTCATTTCTTTAGGATACAATATTTCTTTATATTTATTATCTTGATAGTGGGGAAGGGGTGGTTTCAAAGACTTCCATATGATTTTTTCTACGATAATAGCTTTCACCCCACTAAGGGTTTGCTATAAAAACTGACGAATGTCCATTTAAATTATGCATGTGGTGTCTGAAGAAAGGAACTGAGGAATGGATGGTCCATTGACACCATGGACACATTTGGGACTGATCTGAGCTGATACTTCAACTATCATCTGACTCTCTCGTGTGTCCTCAGAAGAACTTGAAGTTCACTTTCTGCAGTGTGTGGTTGTCCAGCAAACAGCCTTAGGTTTCTTGAAACATCTGGGAAGATCACTACTGCTTGCTCATATTCTGGTGTAACAGAAACTACCTCAGGGGGATGGAAATTTCCCATAAGTTGGAACATTCTTAGGTCTGGAGAATGGGCCAAGTGTTAGCTCTAGCACCTTCATTTTAAACATTTTGATTATATGCTATGAGGTACTACTTTGGCTGTCCATCAGTCTAGCTCCTAGAGATAACAGGTGCTTTCAGTAACCTCAATCGATTCCTAATGGCCTTTGGAATTCCAACCTTGCCAATGACGAGAACCATGATACATACCTTGCTTCTGATTGTTAACTTCTGCCAAGTGGTCTCTGCTCTTCTGGGATCTTAGTATCCCTACTGTTACCCAGGAGGATAGATCTATAAGGCCAACTTCTACTATCTGTTCCAACCTAATTAAATAGCCACGCCTGATATTTTTCATGATTCTGGACCTCTCTTCTCTATTGCATTCCCCATATCTTTGGGATCTGGAGACTTCTCAGGGCTCCCCAAAACCATGGTTATAGGGTAGGTTTTATCACTTCATATAATTGATTTATTCTAACATGCATGTTGATTGTATTTTCTAATTTTCTTTCAATATTTTTTTCAGGTTTATTGAGGTGTGATTGACAAAATTTGCTTATATTTAGGGTATATGACATGATGTTTTGATATGTGTATATATTGTGACATCGCTATCACAATCGAACAAATTACCATATCCATCACCCCATCAAGTTCCCATTTATGTGGAGGTGTGGTGAGAATAGGTGAGCTCCACTTTCTTAGCAAATTTTAAGTATCTAATAATTATTTTGTCAACTAGAATTACCATGCCAAATATTAGACGAACACTGTATTCATCTTATAGCTGAATGTCTGTATCCTTAAGACTTTGAATACATCCTCCCTACACTTTATTATGGTGGTTCTGGCTTTTCTGATCCATTCATTGTGAACAATCACATTTATCCCCATTTCCAAGTCCCAAGAGCCATGAGAGCACATAGCAGAACTGTCACCCAGAGTCCATGCCAGTGTATTAGATCCTATAGAATTGCAACTATCATTATCATACCTTATATTTCACCTTTCTTGTTCTAGCATCCACAGGAGCTATTATCAGGGATACTCAGCAGTACATGTTATTCAGGTACCAGCATTTTTGACGTATATCCTTTCCTCTCCATTAGTATTCCTGATAGGCTCCTGCGAGGTCCTAATTATTATATCATAGCCAGAAGGAGTGAGGACATATTCTGGGAAAGCAAGTTTTAAGGCACCTTCCTCATTTGAATGCTGTGGCAAGAGGGTCTCTGTCTTCTAACAAGGTACAGTTAGCCACTTTTTTTTTTTTTTGCGGACTGGGGATTGAACCCAGGGGCCCTATTTTTTTTATACTTTATTTTGAAACCGGGTCTCACGAAATTGCGGAGGGCCTCACTAAGTAGAGAGAGAGAGAGACAGGGAGAGACAGAGAGAGAGCTGAGGCTGGCCGCGAACCGGGATCCTCCGGTCTCCGCCTCCCAAAGTAATGGGATTACAAGCGTGCGCCACCACGCCCGGCAGTTAGCCACTTTTGAAGATCCAGATGGCACAAGAGAAATAGAATTCAATGTTATCAGGTGTATCTATTGAAGTATTTGCATTCCAATTTGAAGAGCACCCCACCTTTCTTGTCAGAACCCTGAATTCAAAATCCAAGTGTTTCCTGAAGGTTGGCCCTTTTCAGAATTAAGTGGTTTTCTTCATAATGCAGCCATGTTTATTTTCTAGCTGTAAGAGATGCGTGTCTACCATAGGTTTCCCAAGGGGGATCACACTGTCCCCCCAGGGGGTGCTGTAACAAAACATAGATAAAAAGAATGCAAATATTTCACTGCATCTTTCTGTTTATTCACTAAAGAAGATAGATTTCCAGGATGTTACCGAGTTGGGTTTTTTTTTTCTGAAAATGTTATGGTAAGACAAATAAGTTTGGGAAACTCTGGATCAATATGGTCCTCTGACTGTTAACACTTGGTTTAAATTGATAAATTGACAATATTCATCTCTTCATCAGCCTCCTAGGACCATTTCCAGTAGCAACTTAGACCAGGCTCCCTAAAAACAGTGTCAGAGGGATTTCCCACTTAAGGAATTTTTGGGGTATCAAGATAAATGGATTCTGGGACACAGGTTATAGCAGGAGAAAAAGGTAAGCAAGAGTGTTGTGTCCCTGGAAAAGAAAGAGCTGTAAACTGTCAACAGAAAACATTAACAAGAAAAGGGATAGGTGTACCTGTCAGTTAAGAGGAAGAGGTGAGGTACCACCCTAATCCATGTAGAAGTACAACACACTAACTTCTGTGGGACTCTTCAGGCAAATGCATTTAAAACATTGATTTCACTCAAGAAATGTTAACTGAACATTTACAATATGGAAAGAAAACTCTGTAGTAGACCCTGTCTTGCATGAACAGCAGAGTTCTCCATTCTCAAATCATCTGACAGCTTGAACAAAAGATCAGACATGCACTGCAGTTATTATAATGTAGGGCAGAAGGTAGAAATTGCCTTAGGTCTAAGGTAAAGGAAGATTAGATTAAAGAAGCATTTATTTTAGAGAAACAATATAGTGAGTTCATAACATAATAACAAAGGGTTTCCTAGTGATTGTGACATAGAAAGCCTGCTGTCTTTCACTGTTAAATTAGTTAAGTTTTATGCTATATCTATTTAATTAAATTCTACAATTATTTATTAAACATCAAGTTTGTGGATATAGAATTACACAGGACAAGCTATTGTTGTCCCTAACGTCATGAAGTTCGGGTTAGCATTACAATTATATTTGTGAAGAGTTTTTTTTTTCTTCCCTTTCTGGAATTAACTAAGGACTGGGGATGTATCTCAGTGGTAGAGCAGTTGCCTGGCAGGAGAGAGGGCCTGAGTTTGATCCCCAGCACCATGAAAAATAAAACAAAACAAAAAAGCTATTCAAATTTGGAATTAACTGAAAAGTAAAAATGGAGAAATTTAATAGTAAAATTTACCTAATCAATGCCATTGTAAACAAAAATATCTCCTAGTTTCTAATAACGTTGTGAAGCAATACCTTCAGTTTAAGCTATTGATAATGGCTTCAGGTCCAAACATCTGATTACCGTGTATACATTTTTAGTCTCTCTTGGTATACATTCTAACAACAACATGTTAAAGAGTATTGGAATATACTACAAATACCCCAATACCACTGAATTTCAGTTGCATTCTACTATACACATGTAGGCTTGTCTCTGTGGTATTGAGAAAGTATAGGCATTAGAGAAGCATTTGGTTTAGAAAAAATTAACATAGAATGAAAAAATGCCAAAGATGATTCAGAGGAAGAAAGAACTTAGAAAAATTTTGTGCAATTTTACTTATTTTTCTAAATGATCATTATAACTTTTAAGGCTCATATCCCCTCAACAACTCCATAAAAAGCATGCATGAGTATTAAAGTATTTGTTTCACAAAATGGGATGGTTCATTAAAAGCAAGTTGTCTTCTCTGAGTTCATCAATATTTGATATTAGTTGAAAAGACAGTTGAGATAAGATGATTTCTACCTCGACACTTTTTATGAGAACAACTTCTTCATCCTTGATTTCTCAGGACTGTACTAGAACTGGTATTTTTAATTACTGTTCAAGCAACAGGTGATTTTTCTCTTCCATGTAGCTCATCAACTCCTGTTGATAGGTGTCAACTCAAAAGTCTATCAGAGTTTGGAGTGAAGTCAGTCTCCATTTCATGTTTGCATTTGAATTTGGGTCTGTCAGGAGTGATAAAGAGTGATGAATGTGACATTGTCATGTTGAAAGATCATTAAATGTCACTCAGTGTCCTGGCAGCAAAATGGCTGGCAGAAAGTCAATGATGCAAACTCAGCGCGCAGCGCGGAGGGCAGAGATGGATCTGTGCAGCACGGAGTCATGCAAGCTGTGATCAATCGATCAATCATTTCATTCAAAGGAGGAGTGAAATGAGACTGGATGGCAGTGCTGTTTGAGTACCCACAGCGCTGGACATCTAGCTTGTAAGTATTTTGATTTACACTTATAACCGTCTAGTCGCCAGCAGCTAGAATAATAGGCTGGGAAAACTACATTTTTTGATCAATTTCTTTGACTACCTCCTTGACTTGAGGTGTTCTTTATGCACCTTAAGTTTTAAATAGTCTTAAACAACTTTCCTAGCTTCAGAGCAGAGATGGCCTAAAGTGACTCTGGTGTTCAGTCAACCTGTTAGAGATACGATTTACGATTTATGCACCCTGATAAAGAAAGCCCTAAATCTGAACGCCAATGCCAATTCACATCTTCAGAAGCTTTCCTACAATTTGCGTATAATTTATTTAGCTTTCCACTTTCCTTGCCGTACTTCCATTTCTATGAATTGATTCCCCTAAAAGTTCCTAAATGTAAATTGTACTTAAAACAGTGTGGAAACGCTTAAGCCATATTAATATTTATTTTTGCAAAGCCTTTTAAAACCATCACACAAAGTGTGGAGCACTTTTGATATGTTTATCCAGTAATTGACTCCATTTGTGTTTTAAATGTAAGCTGGAAAATGAAAACAGTGCTATTCACTCCTACCAGGTATCCTTAGATTGATAAATCTGTTTAATCTAGTTGGCTTCCATCTGATGAAAATGGAGAGTATAAAATATACCAAGTGAGAATAGAAGCAGCAGGGAAGACGACGGCTGAAGGTTGCATTAGCGAGCTCTCTGTATTCATATGTTGGACTCAGGGTGTTTTAGAATGAGTTATGAATTTGTCGATAAAAGTGTACTGAGAACAATATTATCTATTTCAAGTCATAACCACATTTTAAAATCTTTACCAGACTGTACAAGTAGCAGATATTCTAAATCAAATTCTGATAGCTATTTTCAGAGATAGAATTAGAAACCATTTTGGCCCTAAAATTTATGTCAATGAAATTCAGAGCATTTAACAGTGTTCATTCAGCAATGTCCAGGGTTGCATAACCACTCAGTCTCTTTGGGAGAATTACCACTAAAGATGAAAATAACTGGATGGATATCTTAGCTGACTGTCATTGCAATTAAAATTATCTGATCAAAATCCTATATTATAATTTCATGAGCAACAAATGCTGTTTTGACAGAAACTCAGATTCTCATATAATTTTCATTCTACAGGGATGATGTAGAATGTCAAGGCACCTTGTTATTGTCCAGGTTTTTATCAGTTCTATTTCTGTTTGCATATCAATAAATGGTATGCTGATGGTTTTAAATAAATAGCTTAGCCTCATATGCCTATTTTAAAATAAAACAATTGTCCATATTACTTTTATATAGTCATTACACATCTCCCTACATTTGAATTCAGATTTCCTTTCTTCCAGTGTCTTGTGTATGTCTTTTTCTATCAAATACCAACCCTTTCCTTGACCTCTGATCCCTTTCTTTTCATTTATTCATCTCCCTATAATTCCTACTATGCATTTTTTCTATTCAAAATATAGTAAACTTTCTGAATTGTCAAAATATATGATCAGACTCAGGGGTGGTAGGAAAACTCTCTTCAACCTAGCAAGACCCTGTTTCAAAATAAAAATAAAATAGTGCTGGGGGGTAACTCAGGGGTAGAATGCCTCTAAATTCAATCCCTAGTACCACACACACAAAAAATGTATATGATCAGTTACAAAAATAAAACCACAAATTTTGTGCTCCCATTACCTGGCTGAAAGTTAGTTACTAATGCTTCCGAAAGACTGGTTTGTGTTTTCCTGTTGCACACATTGTCTTGTTAAGTAGAGAGTTCCCACTATCCTAAATTTTAATGCAATCTTTATTTCATTAACTAATGCATTATTTAGGTTGCTCAGCTTTGAAATTCAGATGAGCTGAATCATACCACAGGTGATCTTTATACCTTGTGTCTGGTACTCAACATTGTTCTATGCTGTGAGTCACCCATGATAATGTGCTTAGCTGTAGCTTATTTATTTTCACTGTTGTCTGAATATGCCTCTGTGTGAACATGGTTAATGTATCCATTAGCCTCTTGATGGAAGAGGCAATTTCGAAAGCTGCACATTCTTTGACACCCCTCCCTTAAGACACAAGATCTGTGTTCTCTCTATTCAGGGAAAGTTTGAATGTTCTTTGGTAGATAGAGCATGACAGAAATGATGCTTTGTTACTTCCAAGGTTGGGAATTATAAAACCATGAAATATTTTCTTATTTACTAGAACCCTTTTCTTATTAAGCTGAGATGCTATTTAAGAAAATCAACTAACCCAAGGGTAACATGATAGAAAATTAACCAGCAGACACTATGGTCAATAGTCCCAAGTATCAGCCTTCTAGTAATCCCCATCTAAAGGCCAAACATATGAGTAAATACCTCTCAGACCCCCTAGACCAGCTCCTACGCAAGACAAATGCCACCAAATGTTCTCTGTTAATGCTGCAGGTATCTAAAATGACCTCTATTAATACTGCATGTAGAAATCATGTATTAAAGTCTTGCTTAAATATATGACTATTATGAGGTCAGCAAAATGATTTTTGTTTTTTTAAATTTTTTATTGGTGCATTGTAATTATGCATCTTGATGAAGTTCAAGGTGATAGAGGCATACATCCACATAGTGCATATAGTGCTCGTTGAGCCTTCCCCCAGTTCCCACGCCACTCCGTAACCCTACCCCACCTTCCCGTGCTCAGCACAGTGATTGGCTTTGATAAGTTTGTGTGTGTACATCATGTCCATTGAGGTGTTTCCCTCTTCAAGTCTTCCTCCCCCCTCCCATCTCCCTCAGTTGGGTCCCCTCCTTCACTCCATTAAGGTTTCTCCTCTCTCTTCTGGAGTCCCTCCTGTGTCCCAATTTTCCCCTAGCTTCTGCATACGAGGGAGAACATCTGACCTTTCACTTTTTTTTTTTGACTGACTAATCTCACTTAGCATAATATTCTCCAGTTCCATCTATTTCCCTGCAAATAACATAATTTTGTTTTTCTTTATGGCTGAGTAGAATTCCATTGAGTATATATCCCATGATTTTATAATCCATTCATCTGTTGATGGACATCTTGGTTGTTCCATAGTTTGGCAGTTATGAATTGTGCAGCTATAAACATAGATATGCATGCATTACTATGTTAGTCTGGTTTCAATCCTTTTGGGTAGATACCCAGGAGTGGTATAGCTGGGTCATATGGTAGCATTAAACTGAAGAGCTTCTGTGCAGCAAAGGAAACTATCAAGAACCTCAAGAGAGAGCTCAGAGAATGTGAGAAGTCCTCTGACAAAGAACTAACGTCTAGAATATACAAAGAACTCAAGAAACTCACTGCCAAAAAAATAACCCAATCAAAAAATGGGCAAGTGAACTAAATAGACACTTCACAAAAGAAGAAATACAAATGGCCAGTAAATATAAGAAAAAAGTGTTCAACATCATTAGTAATCAGGGAGATGCAAATCAAAACTACCCTGAGATTTCACCTAACCCCCAATTAGAATCGGCAATCATTAAAAGCACAAACAGTAATAAATGCTGATGAGGATGTGGAGAAGTAGGAACTCTGGTACATTGTTGGTGGGTGGGATTAGTCCAACCACTTTGGAAAACAGTGTGCAGTGTCCTCAGAAGAATGGGAATGATTTTTGTTTTATGTTTATATACTTTTATTGGTGCATTATAATCTCACATCATAATGTAAATCATAGTGACATTCTGAAATATTTTGTTTCATGGTAAAAAATAAATGAAACAGAATTTTGCACCTAGAAATGTGATAATGGTATAATAGAAAACTAAAACATATGACATTTCTTATGGGACCAGGTAGCAGTCAAGACCCAAAGGGACTCTATTAGTGAAGGTTTGTAAGAATGTGAGAAAAAAATATTGGAAGGTAGAGAATAGGTGGGTCTTATATAGTAGAGGAACATAAAAAAATGCTCCACATGAAGCTGGGCATGGTGGTATATGCCTGTGATTCCAGTACTTGGAAGGCTGAGTCAGGAGGATAACAGGTTCAAAGCTATCCTCAGCAACTTAGCAAGACACTGTTTCAAAATAGAAAATAAAATAGGGCTGGTGGTGTAGCTCAGAGGTAGAATGCCCCTGGGTTCAACCCCAATATCAAATAAATAAATAAATAAATAAATAAATAAATAAATAAATACTTCACATGAGCTCAATGTACTAGTTCTGGAGAGTTCTGGACTACATGTTGAAGTTGATTCTTGCTTTCTTCTACTTTCTTATCATAAGAAAAGAGATGGATGATTGGAAGAGCTAACTTTAGGTTTTTAACAGAATTGTGATGAAATGTTAAAAAGCAAGGAGACTTTTCCCAGCCTGAAATCCATTCTCAGAGTCAATATCACAAGGCAAAAAAAATTAACTTGGCTCACTATAGGGTTGTTGTCTCAGTGTAAAGATGAAGCCAAACTTTGGACTATAAACAGCTTTTTAAGACCACAGAAAGATTTAAGCTGATGCTTCATAAAACCTTTCAGACAGACAAAGGCCTTATAAAAGGCCTTATAAGGATCTTAAGATATGCCCCACAGACCCTATCTGTTAAATGAAAGGGCTTCTAAAAACCTTAAGGGTATTTCTTCCACTGCAGTTTTATAAAATGCCCATGGTAGAGGAAAGCTTATCTTAAAGAGATTTATGGATATATCCTTCATCTAGTGGAATGGGTTATAATTGGATATAGAAAACCTTCATGTGTTTTATATGGATTAAAGAACTTCGGGCTGAAAGGGATGGAGACAATATTTACACTCTCAAACTTCTACGGGCAGAAAGCAGGTTAAGAAACTACTCAGCTTTAAACACAGCCTATTTCTTATGTTTTTCAGGACGAATGATTCAGAACACAGAATCAAGACCCCAGAGGGCAAAATCAAGAGCCATGGAAATTCATTCCCAGGAAGGGCATCTGATCCCTATTTATGGACCTGGTAACATGTGCTGAACTGGTTTGCAGGATTGCTGTGACCCCGTGACCTCTGTGCGCCCCTCTTTCTCCTGTTTTTAAGGGAGTCACTATTGAAGTTACCCGTGCGGGTCACATTATTGTGTATTGGATCTGTGCAGGTCAGATAACTTGTCACTTTAGGTCTGAGAAACTGCATGGAAGAACCCTTGTCTGCACCTGGATTTTGTTGGGATGAAGAGATTCTAAACCACAAGCCTTATTGTCATGTTGGGGTGTGACTTCTGAGTGTTTGCTTCACCTTCCTTCCTTCCTTCCTTTTTATTTTTATTTTTATTTTTATTTTTATTTTTATTTTTATTCATTTATTTTTTTTGTAACTGGGGATTCTACCTCCGAGTTACAACGCCAGCCCTTTGTTTTTCTTATTTTGGAACAGCATTTCACTAAGGTGCTGAGGCTGGCCTTGAACGTGCAATCCTCCTGTCTCAGCCTCGCCAGTATTGGGATTACAGGCTCACACCACCACGCCAAACAGGCAGAGGTTATTTCATTTTGCATTTGGGAATAATCGAAAGTTAGGACACTATTCAGTTTTGACAGAAATAAAAATTCCCGGCCCTAATTTAACAGATTTTCATGATTTCTCCTTTTCAGACTTCAGGTTCTTTTGGACTTCCACTTAAAATTGTTTCTCTCTTCCCTAGGAAAAGTTTTCCCAATTGCTACCATCAGTCCTTCTGCTATTAAAGGGTGTTTGTCACACAGTCTTAGTGTATAACACAGTTTTTGACATTTAGTAAGTAAACAATAAAGAGTGGATGAATAAATGCATTGAATAAGGAACAAATCAAATCAGGTAAACATCTGTATAAAATAATGAATCCACACTGAAAACCTGCAGTCGTGTTTTCCCCCTTTAAAACTGCATTGAAAGATTAGCATATTATGTTGTCATATCCCATTATGAAAATGTTAGGTAATTGAATTCATATACTTCTGAAATCCATAGGATGTGAGGAAGATGAACGGTATAGGACAATTAATGCAAAGTTTAATATATTCATTTTAAAGAAACATTTTAGTATTTCATATACATGTTCCAGAAATATTACAGAAATAGAAACCACAGAGACCTCTTGCTTTAAAAAAATGGAATATACTTTTAAGGAAGCTCAGAATTGAAGTTTAACTAACTCCTTGAAGCTACTGACCTTCTATTACAGTTAGGTTGTTATGTTGTTTTTCTTCATTGTATCAAGTGAATTTTCACTACTCTTCATACTGTCTTAGTAAGTAAAGATCTAAATATTAAAGTAGTGTGAAAAACCATGAGTCATTTGAAACGACGCCTAGATAACAACTTTTATTCTTCCCACACTTTTATTTTATGCCATTTAGAGATATTTTATGTGTTCTGAGTCATTTTATCATTTTATCTTACAATCACAAACTTGCGAAGTGGATGATCATATATGCATTCATCCATTCATCCATTCAATGATTATTTGTTAAGTGCTTAATGTGCAGGCGGCATAAAACATGTGATAGACAGATATAGGCATCATGATTATTATAGGTCGGTGAAGAGTCCACTGCTAAGTAAATAAGACATATAATTCTAGAAATTGTAATTAAGTGGTAGGAAGAAAAACTACAGGTATAGAATATAGCAGGTGGCTTTGTAACCAAATCTGGGGCTCAGATAAGTCTTCCATGAATACACAGCATTTAACCCAATGCCTAGAAAATAACCTTGCATTAGACAGGTAAGTGTGTATGTGTGGGTAGGAGTGGAAATGCAAATTGCTCTTGATGCAGAAGGAAAGCCAGGTGGAAAACACACTGTGCTTATTATATAAGGAATATTCTATGAATGCTCAGACTTCCTCAAGACCTGGAATCATTAAGAGCTTGCTACAGATAATGTATTTGTTATCTATTATTATTGGTTGTTATTTTAATAAGTATATTCTTCCTTGGGTCTTTGCAAAAAACTTTTGAGGCCACAGTTTTTATATTAAATCAAGCTATCTTCTTTGATACATGATTTGCACAAGGTTCTTGTTTCTATTTCTAAGGAAATAGAAAGCAGTCTTCTAAAGAAGACTATTAGGAAATTATAATTTTATTCCCAATTTTTTTTCTTTTTTTTTGCGGTACCGGGGATTGAACCCAGGGGTGTTCTACCTCCGCACTACACCCCCGGCCCTGTTTTTTTATACTTTTATTTTGAAACCGGGTCTCACGAAGTTGCGGAGGGCCTCACTAGGTAGAGAGAGAGAGAGAGAGAGAGAGAGAGAGAGAGAGATTGTAACTCTGCCTCTCAATGATTTACTACATTGATCACCTGGATCCTTTTTTTTTTTTATTTTTTGTGCTCAAGATTGAACCCAGGGTCATTCTCTTCCAAGCTACACCCTCAGCCCTTTTTGTATTTTATTTTGAAACAGCGTCTCACTAAGTTGCTGTGGCTGACCTTGAACCTGCGATCTTCCTGTCTCAGCCTCACAAGTACTGGGATTACAGGTGTGCACCACCATGCCTGGCCCAGGTCCTTCTTTCTTTCCTGTCAAATAGGTAACTCATCAGCTGAGGATTAACATATTGTTCACTAAGAACATAGATGACTTCCTTCAGTAAAACAGTATGCTGCTGATAGAAACCATACATAAATAATATAAAAGAAAACTCACAAAAGAACACTGTCCAACCTTACCCCTCCTTAGTCTAATGATAAATGTCAAATAACCATAACGTGCACTTCAACTTTATTTTTTGACATTCTTTTCCCATCAAGGTATGTGCCAATAATTTTCACTTTGCCATTTTCACATTAATCACTTCTGTAACATCAACTCTTTGTTTTGTTTTACTTTCTATTGACCTGCATATTAATTTTATCTTCAGGTTTATCTGATGTAGCTTAAATTTTCAAAAAAATTTTAATTAATTCTTCATTATTGCAAATATGATAATATCTGAATATGCCATAGGTGGGGGATGTCAGTAAATTCATGATAATTTATTCAGTTTAAACAGGCATACTATAGGTTCATCAATTTTATGTGCATTTTCAAAAGCTGATAATAGCACCTAATACCTAACTTTAAAAACTATATATTTATACTGCAGCCTTGCATGCATGTTTTCTTTCCTGACTCATCAATCGAATGATAAATTGTTTTAAACATTGATATGTGGCAATCTCACCTGCAAAAGTTTTGAAAGGCAGATGGGATTGGAAAAGATTGTGGACTTTAGTGATAAGAATATCTAAGTTGAGCTCTGAGTACTGCCATTTACTCAATAGCCTTGGTAGCACCTCCATTCCTCTTCTGTTATCTAATTTGCTATCGTTTGCTGTCATCTAATGATATTTGCTGATGTTTGTAGCTTCCCTTCTTCCGTAGTTTAAATTTTAATCAAGATTGCTACTAACATTTTGTAAAATATGAGTCAGTGTGTGTCAGGATTCTCTGAAATATGAGATCTTCCTTAATTTCTTTAAATATATTTATCCAAAAGATTTCATGAACCAGATGTGGTGGCAAATGCCTATAATCAATGTACTTGGGAGGCTGAGACAGGTGGACCACAGGTTCAAGACCAGCCTCGACAATTTAACAAGATGCTCAGCAAACATTTGTATTACATGATACAAATGTTTTTGTTTAATTTTTAACTACTTGTGTGGTTAGATTAATCTTAAGAAGTCAATAATTAGGTAATAGACTTGACCTTACTTTAAAACTGCATCTTAGTTTGGGCACGGTGGCACATGCCTGTAATCCCAGTACTTGAGAGGCTGGTACAGAAAGATCACAGGTTTGAAGACAGCCTCAGCAACATAGGGAGACTCTCAGCTACCTAGCAAGACCCCGTTTCAAAACAAAAAATAAAAATTAGGATGGGGATGTAGGTTGGAGGTAGAATGCCCCTGGGTTCAACTCCCAATACCACAAACAAACAAACAAACAAAACAGCAACAAAAAAACACATTTTCTTCATTCTTCCTTCCTTCTACATGTGTTTCCACACATGACTGATTGACAACATTTTTTGGAATTAATCACTCTTTGCCAGGTACTTGTGCTAATTTCTAAGTATGTTGAGATGAATAAAATCTAATGCTAGACATCATATGGCTTAGAGTCCAGTAGAGGAAAGATACATAAATGAACAAATGAAGCAGAAATAGATATATACATGAAACATGACGGTGAAAGGTAATGAAGCATCCATCTGTTAAGTAAGGCATGGAAAGGATATTCCAGGTAGAAGAAGCAAAATGGTGTTTTGGTGCTGTGTTAGCAAATATGGTAGTATGTAATGTAAGGAGAAGAAGTATTCCTGTAATATGGCATGCAGGTCCCATCCATATTTCATGCCTAGAAGCTAGTATTTTTTTATATGATGAGAGGGGGCATTTTTGAAGAGTGCAAATTCAACCCAGAGGAAGATAAGATCTGGATTGTAGAAGATTAAATTTTATTTATCCATTTTTAAAAGCTATAGGGGTATTTCACATTTTTGACCGCTTCTTTTGTCCATTTTGATTTTTTCAATCTTGGTGTCACTGAATAAACAGCGCTATTAATGTGCACAAATACTTAGTTTGGTGGGGTTTTGTTCTGTTGCTTTGGTTTCAAGTTCATCATAAGTCTCCCATAATTTCAATTTGTTTTATATATAAAGTAAAATTCTACTTAACGTTAATTCATCATCCCTTTGAGTAAAATTTGAATACACTTTAGTGATTTTCTTTGACTTTTAAGTTTTGCTTATTGTTTCGATTTTCAGTCTGCTGCACTGTTTGGCTCGTGATCTCTCTTTCTCTTCCTCCCTCCTTTAACTTTATGCCTCATTGATGCTAAACTTTGAAGGACAGACACTCTGTCTCATGTCTTTATTTCCTTTACAGTAACATCTTCAATTTTCAACCATTTGTGATGAATTAGTTTTCACTGATTTTATCTTTCTAAAATAATTTTATTGTGCTAGATCAATTGGGTTCATTGGAAAAATAATTTATGTCCAATTCAAATTTTAAACTTTATTTTGCAATGATATGTTCTCTTAAAAAATGTATTGGCACCATGAAGTAATTTTCTTAAGTAATTCAGATTTCAACTTTTTGTTATTTAAAATAAATCATTAAAATATATCTTGCATTGATGTAATTAATGGAAAAGCAATCATCCCCATCATTTGAATTTTACTATCTAATTTATACATAATACCTTCACATTTAGTTGTTAGTTTTAAATAAGCACATATTTATTGATAAATCAGCTCATGAGATGTGCTTGTAATCTAGGAAAAGCGAGAGTTTATAAATAAGTTTTTCTTTCTTTTGTAACTAGACAGCTAAGTTAAATTTTTTTTACACTCTCTTTCTTGACAGAAGGATTTACTATCTTTGGTAAAAATTGCAAAGCAGGATTCTAGTGTCATCTCAGTATTCCTGAGGATAAAAACACATTGCAGCAAACAAAATAGCTTTAAAAAATCTTTATCTGCTAAGCATCAAAGTGACAAGAAAAGTAGATTCTTCAATGAATGCCAAATTCTTCATGTGTGTGTGTGTGTGTGTGTGTGTGTGTGTGTGTGTTGCTGCGGATTGGACCCAGAGCCATTCTGCTTCCAATCAGCAAGTCTAGCCCTTCTTATTTTTATTTTGAAACAGGGTCTCCCCAAGTCACTGTGCACACTGGCATCAAACATGTGACCCCCTGCCTCAGCCTCCCCATTACTCAGATTACAGGCATATGCCACCACACCTGGTGCATGCCAAATTCTTAACCTATGTGAAATTAGAACTGCTTCAGTCATGTTGTATGAATAAAACAATTTGAGTATTTTAACACACATACACTCAAATACTATATGCTATATAAATAAGGTAAACAAGTATGACTGCATAATTAGTTTCACATAATGAGAATAAGTTTAGTGTTGTTTAAAAAAACATTACTCTTACTTTTTTATCATGTAATATATCTTTCTAATGAAAAAAATTTTAGCTATTATAGTTTGAACTCAACTTACTTTCTGTCTTTAAGGAATTGAATTCTGATAGAAAATTATCATGTAATAACATAAATCACTAATTGTAATGTGAAATAAGTAGATAGCTCTTTCCATGAGCGATGAAATGTGAGTGATCTATAGACTGAGAACTATAGGGATTGAGAGAAAATAAATTATAGATAAAAAAATCAGGGATGATATTTTAAGTCAGATGGGTTTTGATCTGGGACCTGCAGGTTGAAGAAAATTTGTAGATGAAGTACTAGAAAAAAAGAGGGCTACGGCAAAGAAACAGAAGTAAGGCACTGGATGCATACTATAAATGTATAGTAGTCTACTGGTTACCCATTGCTACTAAGACAAATTAAGTGACTTAAAAATATCAATAATTGCACCGGGCGTGGTGGCGCACGCTTGTAATCCCAGTACTTTGGGAGGCGGAGACCGGAGGATCCGGGTTCGCGGCTAGCCTAAGCTCTCTCTCTCTCTCTCTCTCTCTCTCTCTCTCTCTCTACTTAGTGAGGCCCTCCACAACTTCGTGAGACCTGGTTTCAAAATAAAGTATAAAAAAAAAATAGGGCCGGGGGCGTAGCGCGGAGGTAGAACGCCCCTGCGTTCAATCCCTGGTACCGCAAAGAAAAAAAAAATATATATATATATATATATATCAATAATTCTTTTGTTTGTGAGTCTGAAATTTGGTCAGGGACTAGTGAGGACTGCTTGACACTCTCCAGGCATATCAGAAAGGTCACTTTGAAGGCTGAAGTATATTACAGGACCAAAAACTACCTGTATACTCAACTATTTTGTTTGCATATTGTCCTACGGCCTTCCCTCAAGTTTCCTATCAAGCTGTGCCTCTTCTTTGCAGCTAGGTTGTTGAAATATTTATCCAGCAGTTTTATCATTTTCCTTGTGATGTTTGTTTCTAATAAAGAACTCGATCCAAGTTGCTAGAAGCACAAGTCCTCATCTCCGGATCTCTAGCACTTTGGAGAATACTTGACTCAAATTAAGCACTTCAAATTGAAAAGGTGAGCTGATAAGGAGTGCTTTTGTCAACTACATTTGAGCCTGAGTCATAGACCACACATTTCATAATTAAATAAATTCTAAATGAAGTTAGTCCTGAAATTCTGAACATGAATAGTTCTTTAGAAAACAAACATCTACCCCTGATGTAATTTTAAACAAAGAGGCTTTTGTTAACTTTTAGAACTGTTTTCTCCTGTCTAAAGCTTCCCAGTAACAAGTGTTCAAATGGTAACTTTTACAGCTCCCACTGAAATGCATCAATTTAGATGTTAAGGCAACATAGCTTATTTGGCAGAGTTTATTATCTATCAATATATAAATAAATTATCTATATATAAAATATATATTTATTTCTTTATTTATGGTACTGGGGATTGAACCCAATGGTTTTCTACCTCTGAGCTAGACCCCCAAGCCTTATTTTATTTATTTATTTTGAAACAGGGTCTCACTAAGTTGCTGAGACTGATCGCGAACCTGAGATCCTCCTGTCTCTGCCTCCCAAATTCTGGTATTACAGGTGGACATCACTATGCCCAGTTAGAGTTTATTATTTATGTATGGAAAATAATCAGTGTTTCAACTCAATAGAGTGTATTCCTCTGGTATCAGTAATTCTCTCGAATGGCACTGATAATTATCCTTAATGGCAAAGTTGGATAAGAACATATTGGAGCTCGATGTCAGTTTCTGCAACATTGACTCTTCTTATATCTAAATTAAGCATTTAATTTTTGGCACTGTGTTGTCCAAATGGATAAAAACAGATAATTCATGAAGCTGTTATGAGACTTCCTTAAAGATTTCAAATGTTTACATCAGTAGTATTCTATAAATATTGTGATTCCATTAAAATAGCAAAGAGATTTTATAAAAATCCTACAGAAACTGATAGATAAAATATATCAAGCAGTCGGTTTCAGCCGAGGTGAACAATATGCAAACTCATTGAGAATTTTGTGATCTCCCTCCATTAATACTATATACATCTTTCCACTTGTAAACATACCTGAGGATGACGTCCTGTGAGTTATAAGCTCATACAGGTTCATACACATACAGGCCCATGTATGTATGGTACCTACCTATAACTTGCACCAAATGGATAAAATGTGGCACTCGCTTGGCTAGGTAATGTGAGATAGCAAATGTAAAGGACATGGCAGATATAATTAATACCCCCAATCTTTTTTTTTTTTTTTTTGGCAGTACTGGGGATTGAACCCAGGGACATTCTACTTCCGAGCTACACCCCCAACCCTATTTTTATTCTTTATTTTGAAACAGGGTCTCACTGAGTTGCGGAGGCCTCACTAAGTAGCTGAGACTGACCAGGAACCTGCGATCCTCCCGTCTCTGCCTCCCAAGTACTGTGATTACAAGCGTGCTCCAGCACACCCTGCTATCAGTTGGTTTTAAGGTGATCAAAAGAGGGATTAGGCTGAGGCTTTTCAGCTTAGAGACTCAGCGCAACACAGATTTTCCTCCTGTTGGTCATGAGAAAGTCAACAGGAGAAAGCTTATGATGAGGGTCATGCAGCAGTGGATGGCAGGCAACTCCAAGGAACCAGGGACCTTGGCA
The DNA here is from genome assembly GCA_004027185.1 of Glis glis. Classification (NCBI taxonomy): domain Eukaryota; kingdom Metazoa; phylum Chordata; class Mammalia; order Rodentia; family Gliridae; genus Glis; species Glis glis. The sequence goes on along the minus strand of PVJS01010403.1, from coordinate 14,955 downwards.
ATACCACTTAAAGAAATATGCATATGGGGACTGACATGATTTCTTTGACGTCGTGCAGTTCTCTGTAAACAGTACTATGCATGAGCAGGATATATAGATAGGAAGAAAAGGCTAACGGCGTCATGATTTAGAGAACAGGAAGAGTACACAGGTGTGATTATTAGAGCGGGGTGCCAGGCGTCCATCTCCATGGGGACTCCACTGTCACCTCTGTTTGGAGACCTCTTCATCAGGGAACTCAGTACTTTTCTACGCCTAGCTCTTCCTTGCTTCCCCTCTTCATACACCCTGGTTTCATAAAATGGCAAAAGCTTTTGCTGAGGACTCCTCAAGGAATGAACGGACAAACCTCCACCTACCAGAGTTCACCTGCCTCTCCCTGGGAAATAATAAAACATTGGGGAGCCCACACCTATTTTTACTTTTGCTTCTAGAATAAATGAAAATCCTAAGGAATTGCAGGCATGAGCCACCGTCCTCTTGTACTTCACGTTCTGTGACTGCTCCCCGTTGTCACAACTTGTAACTGACAGTTGCCCTTCCCAAACAAGTGTTCAGTAGATCCTGCAGCATAGTACAGTGATCTATTGGCTTGTTTTCTAATATCAACATGCTCTGAGTATCATAGTTTTATCATTTGTTTTAACGCTGTCACAGTAAATTTTACAAGACATGCAGATTTATATTACTGTTTTAGGTCACAGTCAAGATATGAATGATGGCCAGTTCATTTCAAGCACTTATTTTTCTTGATCACAGCATATTTATATATGAATATAACACTATACCAAAGAATTAAAATTATTAGGCAAAATTTATATTTGTACACATGATTTCACATCATTTGAATGTGCATATCCTTTTTATTAGGATTCATTTTCAAGTTTGCTTAAAATTTCACAACAAAACATTCATGTATCTGAAGAAAATGCTTAGTAGAGAATGCTATTTTGAATTTCCTAATAAATAATTGAACACTTTCTACTGATATTGAGCTAAATGATTGCACAAACGAGGTTCAAACCAATTAAATTTTGGTATTTGTGACAAGCCCTCTGTGTTTCATCTGAGTGTGTTTTGCAGTAAATAATCAATCTGTTTTAGGAAATAATTCTTGTTAAAATGATAGATTACATTAGGATTAGAAGTGCGTGTGGGGTCTAATTCAGGATATTCTTATATTGCTTCTTATGAATATCCTTTCCTGGATATTTGAAAATGAATATGTTGTACTCTTTAAAGTTTATCCAAGGAAATAGATCAAATTATGACCACCATTTTATTTATGTATTTGAGGAAGTTATACTTTTATGTATTTTCATATATTGTTAATGTTGTATGTTTTATTACTGATTCATTTTTGTTCAAAGTCAATGTGTACTTAAATACACTTAATTTTACAATATTGTTTCTTCCTAATTTGTGCGTGTGGTATTGGGGATTGAAACCAGGTGTACCTACCACTGAATTACACCTCCAGGCTTCCTTTTTTGAGACAGGGTCTCACTATATTGCCCAAGCTGGCCTTGAACCTGCAGTCTTCCTGTTGTAGTTTCACAGTGCTGGGATTATAGACCAGTGCCACTGAGCCCGACTTACAATATTGTTTTTGATTTGGGGATTTGTATTTTTTTTTGTACTGGGTATTGAACTCAGAGGCATTCTACCTCTGAGCTGTACCACAATCCCTTTTCATTTTGAAACAGTCTTGCTAAACTGCTGAGGTTGGACTGAAACCTGTGATCCTCCTGTCACCGTCTCCCAAGTACTGGGATTATAGGCGTGTGCCACCATTTTGTTTCTAATGGAATCATACTTAATTGATAAACATGCTTATGTTTTTATATCATTAAATAGTCATAATGCTTTAAAGTTTAAAAACAATTGCTTATGCATCTCTCAAGAGGATAAGTAATTTCATTATATTTATTTATTTTTGAGGTAGGTTCTTTAAGTTCCCCAGGCTGGTCTCAAACTTCTGGGCTCAAGTGATCCACCAGCCTCAGCCTGCTCAGTGGCTAAGACTACAGGTTTGTGCAGCATGTACAACTCACTGATTACTATTTTGATTTGAGGTTATTCAGATTATCACACATATGTGAATACTATATATGAACAGTCCAATTCTAGGCCAAAATTCTTTGTGTGATCTTTCAGGCGTGATCATAGACAATTACAAGGTTTTATCTGCTGAGTCTCATGGGCAAAGCTGAATTGGTGCATAGCTAGGGCAATGTGTCTCCGGAGAAAGTAAAAAACCAAGGACTCAGCCTCCCTCCAGACAGTGATGTCTAGGCCTGTATTTGTGCTTTGAGAGCACGAACTTCTGTTTGGAGACCTCTTCATCAGGGAACTCAGTACTTTTCTACACCTAGCTCTTCCTTGCTTTCCCTCTCCATCGTTCCTGGTTTCATAAAATAGAAGAAGCCTTTGGCTGAGGACTCCTCAAAGATTGAATGGACAACCCCTCACCTGCAGGACCTCACCTGAGCCTCTCTGAGTGAGGCTCCCTGGGAGATAATGAAAATGATGGGGAACCATCATTTTTTAACTATTGCTGATAGGATTAATGCTACATTGTTATTTTCAGTTTAGTTCATTGTCCTAATTGACCACCTGGGCAACAATATAATCAAAACCCAAAGAAAAAAATGTTTTAAAAGTATTTCTCATTTTCAATGTACTTACCATTTTGTGTTTACTTTTATAAATACCAAATTTTAACTAGAATTGAATGCATGAAAGCACTTCTATATTTTCAATTTTAAATGAAACTTTTTCTGTATTTTAAATTTCAGAAATGTGTAAGTCTAAAATGTTTTCATCAGTTTGATGCAGGTAACATTGAGAGTGCATGGTTATTATTTTTTGGAAATATTACAAATCAAGGGTTGTCAATTGATCACACAACCTATGTTCTGCTACTACTGATAATTTTGAAATATATACATGGAACATTTGATTTTATATTTATCAATGAGAAAAACAAAAAGAACAAATGAGTGGCATCATTGATTGTAAAAATATATAAAAATTATGACATATCCTTCAGGACTTTAAGAGAACTATCCTAGTATTCTTTATTAGTTTAATCCTGTGAGAAAAAAATTGCAGACACTTATTTCTCTAAAAATATTCTAGAACATTACCTGTGGATTCAAACACATTTGTATTTTTTTTTTCTTGAGGAAGAAAATCTCTTCATTTATTTTAAATTTTTATTGGTGCATTGTAATTCTACATCATAGTGAGGGTCAAAGTCAAACAAACGTACACACAGGTCTTGTTGTGTTTCCCTTCAGGTCATATTTTTAAATTATTTTGTGAAAACAATTCTGAGAAATTAATAAATAATTTGTCACCAAAAATGGGTAATTTTAGTAAATCTCTGGATGGACTGGATATTAAATACTCTATTGCAGTTAGCTAGAGGGAGAAATGAGTAGTTGCCATCACGTTTTACTATCATGGTTATCTCTAAGATGACTCTGGGACGTTTTCTTACCTCCTCTGCAGTTACCCATGACTTCCCAAGGATTTTGCTGTCTGGATCTCTTCATAGCTTTAAAACTTATTGAGAGATAAGAAACACTTCCAGCATGCTGTAGTAAGAAACGACAAAAATATACTCCCGCAAAAAAGTGAGGTGAATGCTGGCAAAAAGTGTCAAAACCAATTAATTCAGAATTCTGAAAACTAATGATCTTAAGCATTTATTTTGGAAAGATAGCTCCATTTTGTTATGGACAATGAACTGTGTGACCTTGGGGCCTTCCTCTCAGCCTCTTCTTCCTACCTCTGCAGAAGCCTTAAAAACCCACAGCCTCAGACAGGCATGGTGGCGAACCCTTGTAATCCCAGTACTTGGGAGGCTGAGACTGGAGGATCCGGGTTCGAGGGGCCAGCCTCAGCTACTTAGTGAGGCCCTCTGTAAATTAGTGACACCCTGTTTCAAAATAAAGAATAATAAAAAATATAGAACTGGGGGTGTAGCTTGGAGGTAGAATGCCCCTGGGTTCAATCCCCAGTACTGCAAAAAACAAAACAAAAAACAAAACAAAACCACAGTCTCACAACCCCAGTAGCTCATCAAAATAATTAAGACAAACTCATCTTTAACTTCTTCATTGAAGTAACATTTGTCAAAAAAAGCTTATCAAATATAAAAATCAACTTCTCATTAGAATATGTTTAAGTTTTTTTTTTACCTAAAGATAATGCTGCTGGTCTTGTACACTTTAGCTGCAAGATAGAATCGTTAGACAAGCTTAAATTCATCCAGTCTAAAACACCAAATATTTATTTGTACTTAAAACACATGTTTACAAATCGGTGGCTTCAGTAAGCCTGTAAGCATATGTTTATAGAATTAGATATCAGTTTATTATGTTGGCATCCTGCTGACTGGGAAGTAAAAATGCACTCTATTATTATGTTGCTAATTTTATTCTTTATGACTGTGTGATAGTCCATTGAACACAAGTAAGAGTTTGAAAAAGGAGAAATACTAGCGGAATTAAACAATGAAGTATTAGCTGTCAATATAAAATCGTCACATACATAGACTTGGTACAAAACTCTTGCTCATTTTGGAAGAGAAAACTCTTAAGCTATAAAACTTGCACTCACAAACTCAGCCTTCTGTTTCAAAAAGAAATGTGTAATTTGGAAAAAGGCTGACAAATTTACCCCAAACAACACTGATGCTCAAAATCAACAATTGGATTGAATTAAAGTAAAAATAAGGTAAATCAGTAAATGGGAAGAATTAAAAATAGAATATGTTTGATGATGTAATGATCATACTAAGTTTACCTTATTATCACCCTCTTGGTTGATATTTCAGCTACTAGGTGTGTGTGTGTATGTGTGTGTGTGTGTGTGTGTGTATGTGTGTGTGTATGTTACTGGTAATTGAACCCAGGGGCATTCTACCTTTGAGCTACACTCCCAGCCCTATTTTTTTTTTTTTTTTGAAACAGGTTCTCACTGAATTACAGAGGGCCTTGTTAAATTGCCGAGGCTGGCCAAAACCTGTGATCTTTCTGTCTCAGCCTCCCAAGTACTAGCATTATAAGCGAGTGCCAGCCACCACACCCAGCTAGATACTAGGAATTTTGACAATTCAATTTTATGTTTTTTTAATATAGTAAATTAAATTCACCTGAAGTTTGGCCACTAAACCAGTATATAAGCTTTGGTCCTAATTTGCAAAGAATATATAATTAAGGATAAATAGAGACTCGTACACAATAAAGTAATGGAGGATAGGTAACAATTACCCAATGCCAAATGCTTACATAAACATTGAAGTGATGGTTGAGGATGTGATAAGGCAGTGTAGACAGACTCTGGGATATTTGAGTTACAGACACAACACTAGACTGAGTGACTAGGGATAGTAATGTACCCTTGCAAGTTATCTTGAAAATAATCTTCAGGATTTTGTCTTTAATCAAGAGCTGAAAATAAAATTAAAGATCAAAAATATAAAAATACAATTGTATAAATATAATTAATAAAAATATATGATATAATTATAAAAATATAATTTAAGGTTAAAAAGTGTGAGCACTCCAATCTTGTTTATAATTTGTATTAGGCAGGACATTTCATCTCTGTCTTTTAACCTTATAACTAATTTGTAATTTATGATTTTATGGTCAGAATGTTGATTAATGCACATGGATAAAATATAAACCAAATTTTAACTGTCATTCTATAAATTATATTTAAAATGATTACCTTTAGCCAGGCATTGTGGTACATGCCTATAATCCCAGTACTTGGGAGACTGTGACAGGAGAATTGCAAGTAAGCCAACTTTAGAAACTTAGCAAGGCCCTCAGAAACATAGTGATACCCTACTTCAAAATAAAAAGTAAAACAGGAGTAGAGGTGTAGCTTAGAAGTAGGATGCCCTTGGGTTCAATCCTTGGTACCACAAATAATAAAACAAAAATAAATAATAAAGGGACTATCTTTGCCTTATAATCTACTAATATTAATTTTAGGATATATTTTTTACTATGTAGTAGGTATGCATATTTATCCAAATGCTTACATGATTTTTATAATTGGAGAATCATGACTTATAGTTAAAATCAAATCAATTAGAGCTACATTAGTGTGAACAATCTGTTTCACTGTTAAAAATTAATCCTAATTATAGTAATAAAATACATTTAACTGACATTTTCACCCATTTATTTCTTTTATCTAAGGGGGAGGTGTACATGTACACAAGTCTTTTAGAGACAAATGTTTTAATGAATTATAAGTGTATTACCTTTCATAGACCAAGAAAGAACAGGGCAATAGGAAGAATAGTTCTATATTTTCCTCTTATTTCTAAAAAGGCACCTGTCAATTAAAAGTACTGCAGACAGACTTTAACTTCATGCCTTAAAATTATATGCATTTCCTCTTTAATATGCTACTTACTTATGAGAACTACTTAATTTTTCTGAGCTAAATATTACGAATATTTTATTCAATGAATTATTAATAATAGATATTAAAAAGTAAAAATTGCAAGTATAATATTTTAAATTATTAAATGTAGAAATGTAATTCTTATTAAATATTCACAGTTAAATTATTAAAATTTAATAATTAAATTCCAACTCTAAATACATAGAGATGTAAACATTGTCCAGTTTATATATCAAGTGTAGTTCAAGGCTAAACCACTCCATACCCACTAATTGTGTTTGTGTGTGTGATACTGGAGATTGAACCCAGGGGCTTTTTAACTCTAAGCCACATCCTCAGCCCTATTTTATTTTTATTTTGAAACGGGGTCTCCCTAAGTTTCTGAGGATGGCCATGAACCAGCAATCCTCCCATCTCAGCCTCCTAAGTACTCGGACAATAGGTATGTGCCACCACATCCAGCTCTTTCTTTCTTTTTTCTTTTTTTTTTTTTTTGCTGTACCTGGGATTGAACCCAGGGGCGTTCTACCTCCGCGCTACACCCCCGGCCCTATTTTTTATACTTTATTTTGAAACCGGGTCTCATGAAGTTGCAGAGGGCCTCACTAAGTAGAGAGAGAAAGAGAAAAAGAGAGAGAGACAGAGAGCTGAGGCTGGCCGCGAACCTGGATCCTCCGGTCTCTGCCTCCCAAAGTACTGGGATTACAAGCGTGCGCCACCATGCCCTGCTCATCCAGCTCTTTCAATGCCGACTAATGTATAAAAGATGCAATGCATCCCTTCTCTGATATTATAAGATAAAGGAGTTGAACGCATTTAACTACTTTCTCCTTTGGAAAAAAAAAATCACATATGAACTTTTCTGTATAAGTAGATTTAAAATGTTTCAACTCTGAAATGGGTAATGCAAATTTTCTTTGAAATTCTGTTGCTCTAAATGATAGCTGAAGGTTAGACCAAAATGTAAGGAAAAATAAATAAAAATAGACTTTGCTTCAATAATAACTTTGAATAACACTGGGTGACTTTAGGACAGTAGGAATTTTGATTAATATTTTAAGTTACGAATAGGAGGTAACTTTATATGATATGCATTGGAAGAGTGAAAAGAAAGTGCAAGGTTTAATATAAATGCTGTAGTCTCATCTATAGCTTTGGAGAACAATTTTAGGTTCAAGTTGCTTGTGAGAAATAGCTGGCATATTTGACCACAGATAGATGAACTTTATTTTCTTGCTTAATTGGAAAGAATGAATAAATCAATTATTAATATAATTTTTTGGCACTATGAGGAATTGAGCGCATGGGTGCTATACCACTGAGCTGTATCCTCAGCCCATTTTAATCTTTATTTTTGAGACAGGGCCTCCCTAAGTAGCCCAGGCTGGCTTCCAGCTTCTGATCCTTTTCCTCCAGCCTCCCAAGTAGCTAGGATTACAGGTGTGTGCCACAATGCCCAGTTTTAATCGAAAATTTTAACTGAAGAAAATGCAAAAAATTTTTAATGATAGGTATCTAAAAAGTTTCTAGTCATATAAGAGAGAATTACCAAATAACTATGATATCTCCTGAATTAATTATCGTGCAGATTAAAAGAAATCATGAACAAGAAAGCATTTGATTAATAGCAATTGAGCTTGGCATTGCAGTTTTGCTGCTGATATTTCGCTTCTGAATGTTTTAGGGGCAGTTTCTGAACACGCTGCTTGGTGTAGTTCCGCCATTGTTGAGTTTTCTGGATTGGAGCCACTGGCGGAGTGGCAGAGGTACAAATGAAGCATGAAACTGAAGGACAAGGATTCGAAAGCTGAAGTGTGGCTTGCAGTCTTCTCTGTACGTGCAAGACCTGGAAATTATCAGAATCATATCTTAAATTTCACGAGCCATTCTTGAGTATCGTCATCATTATTCCCAGTCAATATATATGTATAACTTGTATGTTATGTTAAAATTAGTAATTAGCCGGGTGTGGTGGCGCACGCTTGTAATCCCAGTACTTTGGGAGGCGTAGACCGGAGGATCCAGGTTCGCGGCCAGCCTCAGCTCTCTGTCTCTCTCTCTTTTTCTCTTTCTCTCTCTACTTAGTGAGGCCCTCTGCAACTTCATGAGACCCAGTTTCAAAATAAAGTATAAAAAATAGGGCCGGGGGTGTAGCGCGGAAGTAGAATGCCTCTAGGTTCAATCCCCGGTACCGCAAAAAAAATAATAATAAAAATAAAAATAAAATTAGTAATTAGCCATATATTGCATTAATATTAAATAATATATTTTAATAACAAATCATGAAATACATATGGAATGGTTTGAATATCTATATTCCTGGTATCATATATTTTATATTATGAATTAAAGTCATTTCAAATGATCAAACTGGAAATCAAAAGGCAGCAGTCAGAATTCAAGACTAATAAAAGTCAAAGATCTAAAATTATCTCTGAATTGTATTCTTTCAAAGGGCAGAGATGCCTTTGTTCATATATATGAAGTTATCTATGTCAATGCTAATATTATCTTTGGGGAGAGAGAGAGGTGGGACCCAGAGAGAAACACACAAGAAATGCTATTTGCATGTTTTACCTCACTGTGATGTATAATTACAGTGAATAAATAAATAAATAAATAAACAAATAGGCAGAGATGCAGCAGCAACAGGACATCTCCACTAAGGCCCTTCTTTCCCCAAAAGGAGCTTATGTATATGAATTTCATGAACAATTTTACATTCATCATTTTCAATCATTTGTGAACCACAGAAATGCCCAGTAAAACTAAGGATGAATTTTCAATTTGGAAAATCACATGGAAATGAAATAATGCAAAGGATTGTAGATATTTCCCCTCCATTTCATGAATCCGAAAAGATCATGATAAAGATACTCACTTTTTATTTATTTCAAATAAAATTCCCCTTTGTTAGTAACGATTTCAATCAGAATCAGTCACGGAAACAGACACAGTAAGGTAAATTTTGTTAATCCGTTGGCTTTCCAAACAACAGGATTTGTATAAGTAGACTTTTTTTCCGTTTTGTTTGTTTTTAATATGCTTTTGTTGGTGCATGGTAATGATATATCATCATGAGGCTCAGAGTGATAGAAACATACAACTTTGGCACATGGTGTGTTTTCTTCTGAGTACAACCCTGCTCGCTCCCCTCCCCTGTACATATTACTGAGATTGGTATTGATAATTTCACGTATGAACATAGCATTATTTGAACTGTTTCCCTCATCAGGTCTTATTTTTCCCTTCCCCACCTCCCTCCCCCAAACCCCTTCCACTATTCTACTTGTCTATCTCCTCATTTATCTGAAGTCCCCTTTATTTTCTAATTTCTCTTTAGCTTCCACATATGAGAGAAAATGTACAACCCTTCAATTTCTATGACTGGTTAATCTCACTTAGCTTAATATTCTCGAGTTCCATCCATTTTTTGCAAATGACATAAATTCATTCTTCTTTAAGACTGAGTAAAATTTAATTGTGTATATATCCCATAATTTTGTAATCCATTCATCTGTTGATGAACACCTAGGCTGGTTCCATAATCTGGCTATTGTGAGTTATACTGCTATAAATATTGATATGCATGTATCATTATAGTATTCTGACTTCAATTATTTTGGAAAGATACCAAGAAGCAAAACCCAAACTTCTACTAAGTAAACTATTTCCTATTTTCATCTAAATCAAAATGAAAACATCAACAGATATTAGCATGTTATAGAAAAATAAATTTTAAAAAATAATTAATTTATTCTAATATTTTAATTGAAATTATGGACTGAAATGATACAAACACCAAGTATTTTAGCACTTTTTTCCAAAGAATATATTATCTATCTATTTATTTATTCATTCATTTATACTGGAGATGGAACCAAGGGAGCTTCTACTTTCAGGCTACACCCCCAGAATTATTATTTTTATTTTTATTTGGAACCAGGGTCTTGCTAAGTTGCTGAGTGCCTCACAAAGTTGCGGAGACTGGCTTTAAACCTGTGATCCTCCTATTTCAACCTCTCACGTATTGCGATTACAAGTGTGTGCCACCACACCTGGCCAAAGAATGTATTTTAAATTGAATTAAACCCAACTTACAAATTTTTATTTTTTCCTTCTCTTTGAGAATTCTTTGTGTACTTCATTTTAATTTTTTCCTGATGATGCTCTATCTCTTTTAAGATATTGAGGAAATTTATCATATTTAAATAGCTGCTTATATGACCTTGCCTCCTAACTCCATCATTTTTATCATTTCTTCTTTTTTATGATCTCAGCACACACAGTTTTACTTTGTAAAATGTATAGTATTCATATTTGATGGTGAAATTTGTTTCACACATGACTGAACAAAGAATTTCATTGTATTTTGAAAATAATGTTGGACTTTGTTTTTACCACCATGTCCAAAGAACAGTGACAACTCTATTCTAATGAAATTTCATGAAATGTTCATTCTCCAAGAGTACATAATAAAACTCCTAATTGTGAAACATTTTAGTATTTTAATACTTTCATATTCTTTGAGACTATCATTGAAAATTTCATGGGGAAAAAGATATAAAAAGTACTATTAATTTTTCCGTTAAGTCAAATAATTTCTTCCGGGCATAATAGCATATTGATACTAGAAAAATGTGTGAAGTCAGCTAACTACATTTTTGTAGTTTCAAGGTCAAGACATCGAGTCCAAGAAACATAATTCAATCACACACATAGGGAATTCATTGACATGCAGGTTAGCACCAAAATGTCCTAACCATTCGATAATGTCTCTCAGTGATATCTCATTCTTTCTTTTAATGATATTGGCTCATTATTTCCAATCCAGAAATAGTTGAATTAATTTCCACAAAGGTCTTTTTAGGACTATATATACTTAATGTCTAAGATCTGACATAAGGGGGAAACAGCAGGTTAAAGAATGGTCTTTAAAGCACAGTGCGTTAGACAGCATTTTGTTGCTTCAATCAAAATACCTGAGCAGAACAATTTAGAGGAAGAAAAAAGTTATTTTGGTTCATGTTTTCAAAGATTTGAGTAGATGGCCAGTTGGCGTCATTTCTTTGGGCCTTAGGGGAGGCAGAATGTAGTGACAGAAGCTGCTCAGCTCATGGCAGACTGGAAGGAGAGAGAAAGAGAGAGAGAGAGAGAGAGAGAGAGAGAGAGAGAGAGAGAGCGAAAGTAAGAGAGATAGATGCCAATCTGGGGAAAAATTAAGCCCCCCAGGGCAAGCCTCCAGTGACCTACTTCCTCCAATTAGGTCCTACCTCCCTAATTCCATTCATCTATAAATGAGCTCATTCACTGAATAGATTAGTCCACTGCTGAGGGCAGAGCCCTCAAGAACCAACCTTCGCCTAAAAGGCCCTCTGAACCTGGCTGCATGTGGGAATGTGCTTTCATCCCATGAACTTTTGGAAGACACTCCAAATCCAAACCATTATATACTGGCAATAATGGATGATTTTCTTTGTTTTTGAAAAACTGATTATTCTTTCTTCTTTTCTTTAAATATAGGCCATGAAGCATTATCAGGACACCTTATTCTTTTTGCACAGACTTTGATTGAATAATCTCTAAAGCTATATTGTTATTTTTATGTAATTCACAAAATCAAGTTTAAAAAGTTAATTCTCAATAAAGACTATCTCCTATCCCATATATTTTAGTACCAGAGCAAGCATAAGTAAAGATAAAATCATACTGGCTTTGCAACCTAATACAGTAGAAAACCAGAATTAGATTAAATTGCTTTAAAACACAATATTTAAGCAAGCAAAGACATTACTTGATGTCTGTCTTCCTATAATCTGTCATTTGTTTTGCTATTTAATTATTAGCCAAGAGTCTGAAGAATATAATAAAGAATTACACATATATAATAAATAATTACATATATTTGTAGTGTGTGTGTGTGTGTGTGTGTGTGTGTGTGTGTGTGTGTGTGGTACTAGGGATTGAACCCAGGGGTATTCTACCTCTGAGGTAAACCCTAGCTTTTTATTTTTTGTTTTGAAACAGGTTCTTTCTAGGATGCTGAGTGAGGATCTTGTTAAGTTTCTGAGACTGGCCCAAAACCTGCAATCCTCTTGCCTTAGCCTTGCAAGAACTGGGACTACAGGCATGCACTGTCATGTCCAGCTAAGAATTGTATCTTTAATAGAAGTAAACAATGAAGAGCCAGGCAAGTTCTTCCTAACAATTACCCACATCACTGGGTAATTGTCTGGCTGCCCTTTCTAAACACCATCTTTGATGTAGTATATCAGTGCAGTATAAATATATTCAGTGTGGGTAAAAATATATTTAGTTCTTTTGCACTAAATCATACAATAATTTATTAAGTTTGTAAAAAATATCATGTGAAGAGATTTGAATTGCCGTTATGGTTCTGTAATTAATTGTGTGAACTTATTTATGTCTTCAGGTTCAACACCCATGTGACAAGAAAATTATACTCCTAAGATTTCTTTCTACTAAAAAGTTCTAATTACCTATTTTTCTAATATACCAGCCTTTTGGAAATTAACTGTTAAAAAATTTTTACTTAAAGAGAATCACTTTTTGATAGTGAAAAGGGAAAATAGAAATAAAAGTATATTTATCAACTATAGTTTTATAGGAAATGATATAACTTAGAAAGTATTGAATTTTCAATCTATGGAATATCTTTGAATAGTCATTAGAATGTCTAGAATCTATGGGAAATAAAATATGTATTTCTATGATTACATGATTTACTGAATTTTTCTGACTTTAGTATAGTTATTTTTAATTGTCTACACCATTTTAGATGCATTATATTCATATGAAAGTCTTAAATGTATTATGCAACAGATTTAAGATGAATTGTGTAAGAAAAGTAGACAGATCACACCACATCCCCCAGAGAGGCCAAAACACTGAAGATAAACGAAAAATATGGCCAAGCAATAAATGCTAAAACAGCAATTTGTGCAATGTAGAACATTAACTAAAATCTTAAAACAGTTTATAATCCTGGTATGTATCAAACTGCAGATGTCATGTAAAATATATTCACTGATGGAGATTGCATTTCATGCAGAAAGGTCTTTTAAGGAAACTTCCAAGGTGATGAGCCATAATAATAAATCAGCCAAATGATCCTCCTCTCTGGCTGATGAAAGGAAATTCTCCTTAAGATCAATCATTGAGAACAAGCTGACAATGAGGTAGCCTTGATGCTGATCTTGTGCCAGGCTGTGTGGAAGGGTTCACACATCCTTGAAGTGCAGCTAGTGTAAAAATTGCACACTCTTCCCACAGACAATTTCACCCAGAGAAAAAGAAAAAGAGAGAATAAGATAGCCTTTTGACCCAAGAAAAGGGAGAGCAGGAAGCTATGAAAAAGAGAAGGGAAACTGTGTATGGTGGTGCACACCTGTACTTTCAGTATTTGGGAAGCTGAGACAGGAGGATTGCAGGTTCAAGACCAGTCTCAGCAACATAGTGAGACTCTCAGCCACCTAGGGGACCTTGTTTCAAAATAAAAAATAAAACAGGGAAGGCGGTATAGCTTGGGGGTAGAATGACCTTGCATTCAATCCCCAGCAAAACACACACACACACACACACACACACACACACACACAATAGAAGATTTTGTTGATTTTTGTTGTTGTTTAGCATTTTATTGCTGTTATTTTGTGTTGTTTTGTTGTGGGTGTTAGGAGAGGATTCAGGGACAAGAGAGAAAACAGGGGTTCAGTAAGGAATAGGCAGTAGGACACCTGCATGTTCTGATAGAACCTCTAGAACCTTCTCACCACAACTCACTTACTAGGAAGGACTCACTGTCAGCAGCAAGCTGCTGACTGAAACCATTCAACCCTCCTAAAACCTCCATCAGCACCTCTCCTAGACACAGTGTTCAGAATGGCAGATCCACGACTTTCTCACTGTTGTGCAAATGGCCATGCCTAAAGAATTTCAGGTCTTTCTCTCACATGGCTCTTAAAGCCCTTCCTCCATATAGAAATTCTGGTGTGCCAATGCAGTTATAAATTAAAACTGAATAATTCAGGAAGTGATTCTCAGGACAGGAGATGGAGATTTTTAGTGGAATCACAAGAAGATTACATATTGTACCTATAATTAAAATATGTATTTAGTTTAAGTACAGCAATCCATTCTGAATGATCAGTATTAGCTCTCAAATTAAAGAAATCGGTGCTTGTTCCGGTGGGTTTAAGTGACAGTCAGCAGAGAGAGCATCATTGACTAATACCATGGACAGGAAACCGGGGTTTTAATCTCCGGTTCGCTATTAACTAGTTCTTGGACTGTAGGTAAGTTACATAATCACTTTGTACACCAGGTTTATTAACTTGAAAGAGAAAGTTTGATAAAACCCATGTTTCCATCATAAAACATTTTGTTACTTCTCCTATATTCCCACCTATCAAAATTTGTTCAGTGGTACACTTCTATAATCCCAATATTTGTGAGCCTGAGACAGGAAAACCACAGGTTCAAGACCAGGCAATTTAGTGA
>PVJS01010402.1:0-48073 GCA_004027185.1 Glis glis | reverse complement strand
TGTGTGTGTGTGGAACTGGGGATTGAACCCAGGGGCATTCTACCTCCAAGTTATACCCCCAGCCCTATTTTATTTTTATTTTGAAACAGGGTTTTACTAGGTTGATGAGAGTCTCCCTACTTACCTAGGCTGGCCTTGAACCTGCAATCCTCCTGTCTCAACCTCCCAAGTACTGGGATTACAGGTGTGCACCACTATGTCTGGCTTTAGCTTTTATCTTTTAATACAGAGAGGTCTGTTACATTTATCTAATATTATATCTAAACAGCTTTGTTGATGTCCCGGGAAGCAACCGCTCATATCGTTATAAGTTAATATAAGTCTATTTCCTTTGAGATAAGTGAAACACACTCATACAAAAGAGTAAACATTTTATTATTTGTACATGGATCTGTTTGGTGTGAGGACACACAGTATCTGGTTAACTCATAAAAGTAGCCTAAAGCAACAGGGGAGAGCGCTTGCGGTCACTTTCGTTTGTTGGGACATCACTTATATAATCTACTCACTGAGCACTGAGAAGCCCAGAATGGGCACATCAGACTGTTAGCAGGAACAATGTGCTGGACACTGGACCTTGGTGGGTTTTTACAAGTACCGAATGCAGAGTGTCCAGTCTTCAGGGGACAGAGTTCTCTGCAGAACAGGTTTTCTAGGGCCCAAGGGCCCCCCAGGGAGGGACTGAGAAACAAACAGCCGTGAGTGCCACTGACCAGCCTCTGCTGGAAGAATGCTGTCAAAACTGGGCCCCAAGCATGGCATGGCCCTGGTGACCTGGGATGGCTGGTGTCACAAGGGGACCACCTGAAGGGTGGGCAGAGGCCCCCGGGGAGGAGCCACATACTCTTCCTCTCTGAGCAGCCGCAGCAGGATGTTTTTTTTATTCTTGGGCCAGCTGTACACGTGAGTGTTCTGGAGCCAGGTGGGCACATGCTCCTATGGGAGAGATGATGACAGGAGCAAAGGTCATTAGAGAAAAACCTGGATTCCAGACCCCAGGCTCAGTTCCCAATCATCCCTGGCTTTCCCTTCATGGGCGTTTCCTACCAAACTGTCCTGGGAGTTGTGCTGTTTCGCTTTTGGAAGGGTTTAGCATGTGAAACGCTCTTGGCTTCGGGTGCAAGCTGCAGAGCTCATTATGGAAACCACATGTGCGCAGCGTTTTCTGTCAGTCTCCCAGGCTACCTGCCCTTTGCATTTCAACGTGCTTTTCACCACCCGCACATAAAAGGGGTAGGACGGAGGTCACGCAGTGATGTGAATTCCCCTGTGACTTCTTGAGAAGTATGCCAAGGCTACGGACGTAATCTAATTCATCATCCTTTCACGCCAGCCCCTTTCACACTGGCCTACAGTACAAGAAGCCCATCCGTCCTCAGTTATCAGGCAAAGGCAAAAACTGTGAGCCTGGGGCCCTGGGGGCACATTTCTGACTGCCCTCATGGAGTGGATGTGCTGGTAGGGAACGGCAGTAAATAAGTAAGTGAAATGGGTAGTAATATGTGCTGTGGGAGTAAAATAAAACAGAGAAAGAAGATAGGGAGCACTGAGGCAGGGGCAAAAGATTTGCAGTGTGAAATAAGGTGCTTAGAAAATGAGCAAAGACCTAAAAGAGCACAGGGAGAGAGCTTTGTGGGTATTCCAGTCCAGGCAGCTAGAAAAGCCAGTGCAAAGGCCCTGTGGTAGATTGCCAGTGTGGCTAGAGCAGCGTGAGAGAGTGAAGAGGTAAGGGAGCCTAGAAGTTGAGGGGCTGTATCAGATAAGGCCTTGTAGACCACTATAAGGCCTTTGGTTTTTACATTGAGATGGACTCCTTTAGGGATTGTAAGATGAGCTTAGAAGCAGCACCTTGTATACATCAGGCATTGTGCAGAGTTTTGAAGATACCCCATGAAAAAGACATAGAAACTGCCTTGAGGAATTCAAACTTACACAAAAGCAAAACGTACATAAGCTATTTTCTAGGCAGTGGTGTGCCACGGGAGCCATGGCAGGAGCAGTCTGTCCTGAGCTCCAGCAATCAAGAGATTGTCTGAGGGGGATTTAAAAACAATAATAGAACCAACTAGAGGTTCGACTATTTTGTATATCACCGTGCTCCATTAATTCTAGACAATTATTCCTATCACCCCCAACCCCAACCACATACCATTGACTCAGGAGAGTATAATTTAGAGCTCTCAAGAGAGGACAATGAAATCTACTGGCATGGGGAGGAGAGGTCTCAGTGGAGGCTAGAGAGGTTGGGTGACACAGGGATAAGCAGGAGTTCCCTGGGCAGACAAGTTAGGGAAGGGCATTACATGCAGAGGGAACAGAAAGGGCAAAGGCATGGAGACATGCAAGAATGTGGCATGTGTGAGGGTCTGCTGAAGCAGTCCAGCACCCCAGCACAGAGCACAGGGTGATAGGAAAGAGGACTGAGGCCAGGTGTGGTGGCACACGCTTGTAATCCCAGTACTTTGGGAGGCGTAGACTGGAGGATCCAGGTTCGCGGCCAGCCTCAGCTCGCTCTCTCTCTCTCTCTCTCTCTCTCTACCTAGTGAGGCCCTCCGCAATTTCGTGAGACCCGGCTTCAAAATAAAGTATAAAAAAATAGGGCCGGGGTAGCACGGAGGTAGAACACCCCTGGGTTCAATCCCCGGTACCGCAAAAAATAAATAAATAAAAAGGAAAGAGGACTGAGCAAGTGGTCACAGTCTTCTTCTGAGGGGCCTCCATGCCATGCTAAGAAAGATGGATATGATCTTATAGTCAGTGGGAAAGTGCCACAAAAAATATAAGCTGGAGAGAGGCAGATAAGACCTATTTTTTTGGGGGGGATGTTCCTCTTTGATGGCAGAGCAGAGGATGGCTAGTATAGGGTCAAAGTGGAAATGAGGAGACCAGGAAGGAGACTCGCTAGTATTGAGAGCAATGAGACCCCAGGCAAGGGAGGGGTGGGGGATGAGACAGGCGTACTGTTGTACATGCTGTGGACTGTGCATCCCTAGGTATCCCATTCAGAGGTCTCAATGCAGTCCTCACATCTTGGGATCCGCCAGGGTAAAGCTGGGTTTGAGCGCAGGGTGCCATGGCCCGACTCTCAAGGTGTTTTCTTTATCACCACCTGCCTTCCCTTGCCAGGCCTGGAACTCGCCCTCCAGTGATTTTGCCCCCACTCCACAAACCTGCAATATACCCTCAAATGCTCCACAGCAAAGTTCACTTAGGGAACTTTTATTTCATTCTGTAGTCCACAGCTTTGAGGACTGAACTATGTGCCACAAAATGCTTACATGGAATAGGCAGCAAAAAACGTCCACATCTTCACTCTTCCGTATAAGAGATAAGAAGTAGAGGTGAATGGTCTCTTTCTCTCTTGTGAGTTACAACACAAACTACCTTTTTGTGTGCTGTGGCCATTTAAACAATTAGGACAGCCACGATCCTATCAGATAACTCTCTAAAACCTTTCTGAGTCATGCTGCTGAACTGAGTGGTACAACTTGTTGATCTTTCTGGTAACACTGTTCTCTCCAAGGACCGACGGAGTTGACAAGGTTTTCCTGTCAACCTGTCCCAGGTGGCAGGCAAGCCGAAGATTGAATTATATGGCTTTTTGTTTACCTTCTTGGCATTTGGGAAGAGCACAGGGATGAATCTGAAATTCATGCTTCCTTGTTTTATGAACTCAATCTGCATCTGAAATGAAACAAATGAAGGTTTAATTTTAGGGCTCAGGATGAGAAGTTAATGGTACCCACAATAATGCAGGCTCACATGGTATTTTTATTTTTATTTTCCTTGTGTGTGTGTGGTACCGGGGGTTGAATCCAGAGGCATTCTACCTCTGAGCTATACCTCCAGTCCTTTTTTATTTTTTATTTTTAAATAGGGTATCACTAAGTTGCTGAGGGCCTAAGTTGCTGAGACTGGCTTTGAACCTGTGATCCTCCTATCTTAGCCTCCCAAATACTGAGATTACAGATGTGTGCCACCATGCCTGACTCATACTTATAATTTTAAGCCCTCCTCCATTACACACTATGCCATTCACTCATCAATCATTTATTGAAGGGCTAATAAAAGTCACATTCTGTGATAGACTTTGGATTTTAAGGACTGGGACACGCATTGAGTGTACTAGAGCTGGGTTGTATCAGCTCATGAGAGCCAGTTGTGTGCATCTCTTTCCAATTCTGTGTTCAGTGACTTCACATTAGTAGCTTGAGATTGTCCTTAGTGAGGGTATTTATACCATGGAAGTGAATAAGAACTATAAATCAGTATTTTTTTTTTAGAACCATTTTGGCAGATCACCACTGATACATCCCTCTCCTCCCAAAGCCAACAGTCCAGTGAGCAGGCAGAAAGGTAAATTACCAACCAGAGAGCAGTGTGAAAAGTATGAACAATTGCTGTGAAGCCCAGAATGGGGGCCGTCCATTTGGCATCAAGGATTTTGAAGGACAGTTATAAGTGAAGGATCATTTGAGTATGGAAAAAAAAAGATTTTAGTCAGGTTGGGAAGATGGTGAGGGGAAGGGCATTCTCAGCAGAGGACAGAGCATGAGCGAGTGTCTGGGGTGTGGAAGTGTGTTAGCTTGGTCAGTACTGGAGCGTGGGATGCGCTCTGCAGAGGGGAAGATGTGGCTGGGAGGGCTCCCCTGACAAGCCCAGCCAGCCAGGCCCGAGTTCCCACACCAGTTCAATTTGTTCTCACACTGCAGTGGCCCAGGAAGATTTAGCTGCCAAGAACTCTATCAAAATCAGAATTTTCAATATCAGGGGAGTTAGAGTCTTCCAAATCCCACAACCAGCACAAAGCTTTCAGTCATCTGATGACAAGGAGATGAGGAATTATGTGTTCCCAACTATTTCATCTTTCAATTGATTTTTACAACTGATAAGTCTTCATCGTGCATGGGAATAAAACCGGAAGAGAGGAAGGTGACAGTGGCAATGAGTGGTTATTGAAATCACCATAGAAACCCCTCATAAGCGCTCTCTCTCTCTCTCTCTGTCTCTCTGTCTCTCTCTCTCTCACACACACACACACACACACACACACACACACACACACACTCAAACAAGCTGTTTTCTCAGAACCACCTCCCTTCATAAATTAGAAGACAACAGCAAGAGCATACTTTTTTCTTTTTTTGTGTGTGGTGCTGAGTCAATCGATTGAACCCAGGAGCATTCTACCTCCCAGCTACACCCCCAGCCCTTATTTTTTTTTTATTTTGAAATAGGTTTTCACTAAGTTGCTGAGGTTGGCCTCCAACCTGCAATCCTTCTGTCTCAGCCTCCCAAGTACTGGAATTACAGGCATACATGCCCAGTTCAAAAGCATACTTTAAAATGACCCAAATACTGTGCAACTAAACTTACCAACCACACCAGCACACAGTGAAGCATGAAAGGAAGGGCATAGGACCTATAAGTTAATGGTAAAGGGCTGGCTTTCACTGCTAACTCCTGGGACCCTAACTGTGGAGTCCAGCCTATTCACTAGGCTGCCCAGGCTGTTGAGGGGATAGTGAATGGCAGTGCATTTTTTTTTCTCTCATTCTTGCGATATTGGCTTTCTATACAGTAGTTTGCCCTGTAATACAGCTACCTACTCATGGGTGCCTCTTCCCTCCTGTCATGGTCGAGTTCTTACTGTCCCAGGTTTTCTGTTGCTTGGAGGGGCTCGGAAGTCAGCCAAGTGGGCAGGAAAGCACTTTATATCTGGTCTGTTCATCCCTTCTGTGATAAGGAAGGGGCTAAGACATTGGTGCCCAAGGAAACAAGTTTAGAGATGGTGGTTGCAGCTGGTGTGGTCAGTCAAGCTCTGAGGTTGAGCTGGGTATTGCTGCCTGGCTTTGCCACGCACCCACAGAGCTAGACAGGCTTCCCCGGAACTGGCGGGGACCTGGAGCCCTTCCCACACACCAGCTGTCAGCTCCTGGGACTGGCAGGTTCTTAGAAATGCAGACAAGACATGGGGTGTTCTGGGAACATGAGACATGCTGCCAATAGCAAGGGATGGCAGCACCCAGAGCCAGCCATGACCTTTAGGTCAGTTTATTTCCAAAAATGTACCTTTTCTGAGCCCTGCCCGTGGGCCATAAGACTAGGTGAGACTGGAATAGGAGGGATACTTATCTCCGGACTCAGCGTTAATTTTTAACCTCACCCCCTTGCCTTGGCTTTTGTTTTGGGTGGGTTGTGAGCTCACATGAGCAGTCCACACTTGGTGGAAGAGGAGACAGAAAACCTGCGGACCCAGGCCCTGTCCTCTTCCCAGGTTCCTGACAGCTGGAATTTACCTTCATTTCCCCCGAGGTCAAGCCACATGTCCCAAGGCCACCTGCTGCTTCCTGCATTAAGCTGCTCATTCGTTTTATCTGGGCCACTTCTGCTTCCTGCCCAGGCCCATCTTAATCAGGGATCCTTTATGCCATTCCAGGTGCCTCCCGTTGTGCAGTGTTAGAGCTGAAAGGGAGCTCTAGGATACTGAGCCGTTAAAGCTCAGTATCCTTGGTAAACAAACAAGCCTGAGAATCATGAACCAGCACTGGTTGAGGTGGAGATGGAGGCCCAGAGCCAGCCCCACCCCCAGGGCATGTGGGCAGCCATTAAGAACTCCACAGGACAGTTTGAAAGCCACAAGTCTTGACCAACTTTCTAGTCAGCAGAAACAGTCTCCAGACGTCTCTAAAATCATGGAAAGCTGGGCGTGGTGGTGCACACCTGTAATTCCAGTACTTGGGAGGCTGAGATAGGAGAATTGCAGGTTTGAGACCAGCCTCAGCAACTTAGTGAGACTCTCAGCAACTTAGTGAGACTTTGTTACAAAAAATAAAAAGGGCTGGGGGTGTAGCTTGGAGGTCGAATGCCTCTGGGTTCAATTCCAGTAACACACACACACACACACACACACACACACAGATCATGGAGAGCAGAGGATCGCTTGGCCATAAACTAGCCAGTTTCATGCTGGGTGATATTTTTGCCCCAGATGTCCTCTCAAGTGCTGACCAAGTCTAATTTCCTCTACATCTCTCCCATTGGTTTTCATTTTTCCAGGCTCCACAGTGCAGGTGTGGCAGTGGAGGTCCCCCTCACCCCCATTGTGAGCTAAAAACAATCCCCTGTGATTGAGCATCTGATAGGGGCCAGGTACTTCACAAACATCATTTCAGTTCATCGTCACAACATTGTATTAGTGAGCCGTTTCATGAAGAGTGACACAGAGGTACAAGAAGATTGAGGCAGGTGGACCATGGTCACACAGTTGTACATTAGGAAGCCAAACTTGAGCAGAACCTTTCTGATGCAACAGCATGAGCCCTTTCCAGTCTGCCACCCAGCCTCTCTAAAAAGGTAGGGAACAGAATATGACACAATGCAGGAGCCTCCTAGACCTGTCCCCATCCTCCCAGGACTTCACATTTGTTGGTAAACAGCCAAGCCGTCAGAGCACTGCTTTCCAGACTCTTGGTTCTCAGAGATCACAGATCGATCTCCCTTTGATACTGACGGGGACCCTGAGTCCTATCAGAGGTGTGGTGACATGCCAAGGGTCTCAAAAGCAGATGGAGCCATAACCATCATCCCCTTTCTTGCCATGCGAGGCCTGGGACTCTTCGCCCAGCACTGTGCCACCTTCACTTGGCCCCTAGTGAAGAGCCAGCCTTCCGTGGAGAGAAAACCCGTCCCCGAGCGGTGGCGAGGCCCCATGGTCCCTCACCACTCACCATTCGATGAATGTACTTAGTATGTAAGCCATGCTCGTCCTCGTCCAGCTGCGACTCAGCGCCTTCCACATCCTGTTTGTATTTGGGACTGATTGCTACGATTATCATCACTGTCTTCTGTTAATGAGAGGGAGAGAGGCATGTTTATGGAAGTGGGAAGCGTGGTCCGTTTGGTGAAGGCTGGCTGGAAACTGGCCAGCAGGACTGTGAGCGTTGCCTGACCTGCTCGCAGATGGAGGACCAGGCTCCTTCTCCATGGAAAGTGAAAGGCACTGGCTCCCACTCAGGCACTCATGTCTCCACTCCTCCCCACTGCTGCCTCCCTGCCCAGCTCCCCTCAAACATGCAGAGCAAAAGGCTCAGAGAGGAGTGCTCCTGAACAAATGTGCTTTTGCCCACCATTTTCCATAACCGTCTCTAATAAACATCTAATGGAAGCCTGAATCAAGAAGTGAGTCTGCATCAGGGCTAAAAGGTGCTCCAGCTTAAGGATGGAAAGCATCCTCCCTCCTGCGGCTGGATGTGTGCTGTCAGTTAACGCTCTCCACTGCCCTGCTTTCCACGTCTGCATTAGCACAGTCAGTAGGAACAGACCCTTCAGCACAAAGCCAACATGAAGCTGCAGACAAGGGAAAAGCCCCAAACCCCAGCCTGCTGAGTCTCCTGTCCCTCACAGGCTCCCGCCTAAAGACGCAGCCACAGGACGTGGACACGCTGGCAGCAATCAATTTCTATCTTGTTAAAGCACAAAGTGTCCCAGTGGCTGGTATAGATTCTGTCAGTGGAAAACAAATCACAGGGCTGCGAGTGGGCGCCTTGGGGTGGTGTGCCACACAGCCTGCGAGGCTGCCAGGAAACCTCTTCAGCCGGTCCTGCAAAACACTTGGGGAGGCCTTGGATTCAACTGAATTCTGTCGCTCCCTCCCCACTCCTGCCTTCATTTCCTCCTTTCCTATTCTGGTCTAGAAATTGTTTGCTCTGATTGTTATCAACCACCTGTGTCTGGTTTGACTGTTATTTCCTGCCTATGCATGTCCAGGAGGGTGACCCCATCCTTCCTTTCCAAGTCTCTGCATGGCTTCCAACAAGGGAGGCTTTGTCCAGACTTTCTCAGCTTCAGACTTGGGTGGATATGCCAGTGCTTCTCCTATAAAAAACTTCACAAGCTAATTGTCTTGTCAGCAAACATTCTCAGAAATTTGGAATGTACTTACATCCCGAAGGTAGCGCTCCATCCATTTAATGATATCAATACCCCGGATTCTATCCTCAAATATGTCAATCTACAAGAGAAAGATGGGGAAGGGGGCTCTTAATGAGTTTTCTCTGGATGCAGAGTCTGAGAAAACACAAGAGGCTATATATATTTATAAATCATAAAGTTACTAACACTTTTGCAAGGAGCACCTAAGTCCAAGAAACAAAACAGGGTTTTCATAAAATATTCCCTATTTCAACATTAATAGGCACTTAAGTATTTAATATTCATAGTTAGGATATATTTATTCACATCAAAATGTGTCTGTGGTTACATAATAATTATGTGGGGTATTTTGTTTTGTTGTTTTGGTTTTTTTGCTGTGCTGGGGATGGAACCCAGAGCCTTGCACATGCTAGACAAGTGCTCTACCACTGAGCTACATCCCAGCTCTAATTACGTTTTTACAAATCTGAGGGACACACTATACCACTAAATTGGTTGTAAGCCAGTAATACACATACATAATGTGTGTGTGTGTAATTTGAAAATCTGAAAGACAAACATAATTTTGGGACACTTTAATAGATGTGTGCCACCCATGAATGAGAAGTTTTCTCTGGATACAGAGACTAAGACACAACTGTGGTGCTTTACTTGCATTAGTCAGACCATTATTGTGGCATTATGTCCAGTTGCAACTTATATGTTTCAAAACTATCATGAAACTTGGAGAAGATCCAAGGAAAAGTCACAGAAACAATTACTGAAACAGTAGGGCAAGGTTTATGATGAAAGTCAAAAGGTAGAACTTTTGGGCCTGGATAAGACAGATATTTAGTATGTCTTCAAGTCTTTGAAGGGGTATTCAAAGAGCAGAACAATAAAATCAAAGACCAAATAAGAGGGCCTTTCTTAGGCTCAGATTTGTATTATACTGAGGTGTGTGTGTATGTGTGTGTGTCTGTGTGTGTCTGTGTGTCTGTGTGTGTGTGTATACAAGGTGCTCCTGATTGGAAGAGGATATATACTAGAATGGGTGACTCAGGGAACGAATCCTTGGGGAGGAGTTATTTGATTCATCCACACAGCTCCCAGATTAATTGTCCTAAATGTCACTCTACTGTTTAGAAGTGACCAAGTCCCAGCCATTCATTAAGCTTCCTGTGCCATCTATGATCCAGCCTTATGTCTCTTTTCTCCACATGCTCCTTCTACTTTGCTCCCCATATTGGTGTCCCCTGCACCCTAAAAGCACAACACAAGGCCCCCTGCTCTGTGAATCCTTCCCACATACTCACCTCTTCTTCATTTTACCTAACTCCTCCATTGTGACCACTACTGGTATTGAACAATTAACATATTATTTTAACATTCTTTCATTCACTAAATGTCTCATTTATGTCTGCCTTGTCTCCTTAACCTGAGTTAAGCTTCCCATGGAAAGAGATCATTAGTAAGTTGTGGTGGTGCACACCTGTAGGCTAAGGCAGAAGGATCTCAAGTTTGAAGTCAGCCTGGGCAACTTAGCAAGACCCTGTCTCAAAATAAAAAATAAAAAGGGATGGGGATATAACTCAGTGGTAAAGTGCCCATGAGTCCAATCCCCAGTACCACAAAAAGAAAAAAGAAAGAGATCATGCCTTGTGTTCTTTGAACTTTCAGATACATAAGGTACATAATACAAGTTCAAAATATGCTCCTTGACTGAGGGAACATACAAAATGGGAAGGTTTTCCTTTTGGTTTGGACAACCCTGATTTAAATGTGTCCTGGCCAATGACTCCTTTAGGTAATCTGGGGAAAGCTTTTGTAGCTCTCTGTGACTGTATCAGTAATCCAATTCCATCTTATGAGAGAAGCAAGATAATGTCAGGGTTGAGAAGAGATGGGCAGCGTGGGTCTACTCTCTCTCTGCCACTTTCCACCTATGTGACTTTAGAAATGTTACTGGAATTCTCCAGGTCTCATTATCTCCATTTGCAATATGTGGTTAATAAACCTACTTTCTGTGGTTATAAGGATTAAAATGAGTTAATATGGAAAAGGCTTATCATAATGCCAGGAATAGTCGGGAGTGGTGGTGCACGCTTGTAATCCCAGGACTTGGGAGGCTGACACCAGAGGGTCCGGGTTCGTGGCCAGCCTCAGCTACTTGGTGAGGCCCTCCGCAACTTAGTGAGATCCTGTTTCAAAATAAAGAATGAAAATTGGGGCTGCGGGTGTAGCTTAGAGGTACAATGCCCCTGGGTTCACTCCCCATTACTGCAAAAAAAAAAAAATAATGCCAGGCATGAGTTAAGCACTCAATAAATGATAAATATTATCATCCCAGCACTTAAGATTTTCCCTGTTGTTGAGGTGGACGTTCTGAGAGGCACAGTGTGCTGGATAGCTTCCATTTGCCTCTCCAGATTGCTACCAAAGTCCACGGCTCCCATCATGACAGTTTCTCCACTCAGAGCTGTTATGGGCTGAGCTGTGTCCCCCAAATTCATATGTTGATGTTTTATCTGGCCCCAGTACCTCAGAATGTGACTGTATTTGGAGACAGGACCTTAAAGGAGGTAATTAAGGTAAAATGAGGTCATATGGTGGGCTCTACTCCAATAGAACGGGTGTCCAAGAAAAAGAGAAGATTAGGACGCGGACGTGTGTGCATACCGAGGAGAGACCATGTGAGGAGAGGGTGGCCATCTGTAAACCAAGGTAAGTGGCCTGGGATGAAACCTACTCTGTTGAAAACTTCAGCTTCGACTGCTAGTCTCCAGAAGTGTGAGAAAATAAATTTCTGTCCCTGAAGCCATTCTGTCTGTGGTACTTTATGGCAGTCCTAGCAAACTCACACAGCCACCCTCTTCAGGTTCCAGTCACCATTGCTCCCTTGCTGCTTTAGATGTAGGACAGTAACTACTTCCTGCTTTTCCCAGGGCCAGGTATCCCCCTTGTGTTCCCTGAAACCTGCCCAGAGCTTTGTAATTGTCCCTTTATTAAACTATCCTCAAATTACCCATAAAGTGTTCTATTCCACTAAGGGGATCTTGATGTATCAATAGTAACATGGCAGTCCAGGACGGGGCTCTGTGATTCTACCACAAAACTCCCTAGAATGAGGGTCAAGGACAATTTAAATTCTGCCTAGACAGCCTCTGATTGTTAAGGTCAGAACAGCCTGGGTTCTTCTCCAGGGGCAATCAGTATGTATACATTTGGAAAAGATGGAAAGTCAGATCTCTTCTGAAATGTTGACCTTATGTCTTATAATTTGATTTTATATCACAGCATTTTTTTAACTCCAGAAATGAGAATGTGAAATGTTGGTCTCTATGTAGTCATGAAGTTGGATTGTATAAATTGTAGGCATGTTTTCTAATTTTCACACACTCCCATTTTCTGTGTTATGGAATGCAGAAAATTTCAAGTGAAAACTGTTAATGCTAAGCAACCTCTTTATCATTCAATTTCCAAGTATTCCTTTCTTTGTGTGTGTGGTACTGGGGATGGAACCCAGGGGCATTCTACCTCTGAGCTACACCTCAGCCCTATTTTATTCTTTTAGTTTGAAACAGGGTCTCACTAAATTGCAGAGAGTCTCACTAAGTTGCTGAGGCTGGCCTTGAACCTGTGATCCTCCTGTCTCAGCCTCCCAAGTACTAGGATTACAAGCATGTGCCACCATGCCCGGCTCAAGTATTCCTCTTTATCATTCAATATTCCCATTCATCTACCATTAATTTTTCACCACTCTAGAATTCAGTGTCACTACACACCTAGAAGAGGCCTCTGGGAAGGAAAAGAAGTGATCTCGGTGTCTAAGGAAAGCCAGTCCTCCGAGTAGCATCCTTGGTATTTTATTTATCTTAAAGAGAAATTCACATGACTTTAAGCTGGACTGTTTCAGGAGACAGCAGGGGGACAACAGAAGTATATGTTTGAGATTTCTTGGGCCAGGATCACAGTGGACCTGCACGACTGGATTGAGCCCGCCTCCCCTTGATCTAGACTAGACCAGCTGAAAACCTGAACAGGTATTTCCTGTCTTCAAGCTTCACTGCTGCATTGAGGTGCAGAAGGACAGCTGTGTGTGGTGAGGAACCCAGGTTGCTAAGGTTCTACTTCAAACCTTATAACCCAGCGTAGAACAAAAGGACCATGTGAAATACGCAGGCATCCACAGTGAACCCTGCGGCTTCCTGCATCACAGGAAGCATAATTAAAGCAGGCATGATTGGTCAGATGGGCAAAGGTAGAAAGTGAGGCCAGAGCCAGCTGCGTGTATGGTGGGCATTAGCACCATTCTTGCTATTCGGTGTATTTAGGATCGTTCAAAGAGCATACAGGAAAAAATACTGCAGACTTTGGATAGT
This sequence comes from Glis glis, assembly GCA_004027185.1. Classification (NCBI taxonomy): domain Eukaryota; kingdom Metazoa; phylum Chordata; class Mammalia; order Rodentia; family Gliridae; genus Glis; species Glis glis. The sequence goes on along the minus strand of PVJS01010402.1, from coordinate 34,778 downwards.
TTAATATTTGGAAAAGAATTACCTAAATCCATATGCATCTAGTTAAAAAATCACATAAATAATATCATTTAAAACAACAACTATTTCTACATTTTCTTCTTACATTTTTCTTGTCTTTGTACTCATTTCAACTGTTCAGTTTTCTCTTTGGAAAAAATACTTACTGCAGTTTGGAAGCCATTTACCAACAAAAAGTTGACAAATTTCACCACCTCCATGGCTGTGTCCATAGAATAAGTGATAAAGACTTTTCCTAAGAGAAAAGTTTCACATGTATTAGAAACTCGACAAATTATTCTATTCTACACAACACTTGTAAGTTGTATGCGATGTCTTTTGTCTTTCCTTCTGGAATAATAAGGGAAACTGTGGGTGGCCTTAGGGCTTCTGCCTGCGGTGGTGTGGATTGCTGTCTTCAGGCTATGGATCCTCAGGTCCAGGGACTGGGGCCTGTCCCGGGGAGTGCAGACTGGCCAGGGTGAGAGGAAAGCAAAGCAATGGCAGTCTCAGACAAACCTCAGAGGTATTCTCAGAAACCACATGAGACATTAATAAAAAACATCCATCACCCAGAACCTGCGGGTCCTTAAGCTCAAGTTACTGCCTGGTTTCTTAGAGACACTTGGCACTGTGCCCAAGGAAAATACTCTCACAGCAGGCCAAGAAGCTCAGGCTTGCTGAGGGGCCACCCAGCAGTGTCCTCTTTTGATCTCATGATGCTCTCTGCTGCTCTGAACTCTTGCCTGAGAAGAGCAGGTCAGGGAGAGGGAAAAGTGGTTCCTCACCCACTGCTCCCCCCCCCATCTACTCCACTTTTGGAGAAAAGCCAGGAAGTTAGAATAGACTAACTCACAGCTCAGAAATGTTAGTAAAACTTCAGCAGCTTGAAGGAGAGACACTGCCTCAGGGTACTCCAACATCACAGACCCCTCTCTCATCCCTAGGCCAGCTCAGAGCAGCAGACAGTACTATTCAGACAAGCTTGCCCCAGCCACGATGAGAACCAGTGTTTTCTCAGGCTAACATCTTGGGGGAAACTATCTGGCTAGCATTTTAATGTAAGAGATTAGAGATGAACAATCTCTGTGTGGTGGCTTTTAGTCTGGAATGGACCAGTTAAATTTCAAGAATTCCCTGGGGCAGAGGGTAGAGAAGAGAGGCCGAAGAGAAAATAAGAGTCTGCACGTGTTCATCTATGCTTAGGCACCTGTGTTTTGAAACATGCCTCTTAACTGGAAATGTGTGTGATAATCATATTACTTACTTAAACAGGCAGGCATATTGATGGCACTCAACTCATTTTCTCAACACCTACTATTCTCCCAGTTCTTATGAAAATAATTTTAGGGCATCCTTTATAGATTATGATAAGGTCGATATGATCTGTAGACTGACATTGGGACTATATCCCAGGCAGGGAAGCATCTGTTTCCCAGAAATGCTCAAAATTAAAATGTATAAGATTTTAAGATGTTCAGAAATAAAATATTTTGAATGAAAACAACAGTGGATCATTACCATAGGAATCTTTCAGAACTGTAAATTATCAAAAAACACAGATCCCCGAAAAGGAATTAGCAAATGTAAAGGGTTTCATTTCAAGTTTGGTTCAGTTTCCCAGATTTGGAAAGAGCTTATTAGAATGACCTGAGCTTCTCTAGCAAGCACAGTGGATGATAATTTCACAAGCGGTGGCTGTTTTCTTAAGATTTCTGGAACTAACTATACTGACTGACCTTACTCCGAGAACATTTTGGTGATATTTCAACATTTCTGGTTCTGGCAACAAAATGTGGAAAAAGAATCATCACCTGACACTTAGTCGAATGTTTCTTTAAATAAAAGGCTTAGTTTGCATTTGGTTGTGAAGCAGTGTGGAGAATGTGAGACCGTTTTTTTTCCAAATGAGATTGCTCATTCCTACAGGAAATGACCTCGTTCTTGATGGCTGCTGCTAATTTATGGTGAGGACTAGGTTTCTGCCCAATGCCACATGGACATCCAATCAATTTACCCAGGGACAAGTCCACTCAAGAGCATCGTTAGGAGAGGAAAAAAAGTGTTGGGGTTATTTGTTGTTGCAGTACATGTTGAAGAAAATCTAGTGGTAAGCATTTTGTGAGCATTAGTGGTTGTGTCAGAATCGCTAAAAACATTCATATAAAATGCTGGTTACTTTTTAAGCAAAAAAGTAAATTTTATTTCACTGTATATGAGAAATATCTGAGATTATGGATGAGTGATCAAGAAGTACTCTCAATTTGTACAATTATAATATGTGCTAATATTTATAATAATAAAAGTTGAAAAAGTATATGTATTAAAGGTGAATCAATTTTAAAAAGTATTCAGAAAGCAAAAGACCTGACAAAAGGAGAGAACCACATTCCAAACAACTTACGCAATTCTTCTGGCAAATTGCTTGTTTTCAGAGTTCCTCTGGCTGGAGGGTTACTCAGGGGTCTGGGCACAGCAACTGGGGATGAAGCCTGGGGACCCTGTGGTCTCAACTCTGCAGGACGTTCCAGAGACTCCTCAGGAGCTCCAGCTCCAGCTCCAGCTCCATTAGGTGGCTGGTGATACAGCTGGTCGCTGGAAAAGAACACATTTACAGTAAATTTTCTCTCTCTCTCTTTTTTTTTCTTTTTACAGAGGAAACCCTTGGGGGACAGAAAGCCTTTAGAACTGTGGAAAGAAACCAGTGAACTATGTCTCCTCTGCCTCTACTTCTTATCTGAGACAGAAAGAAAGAGCTCCATGGACTTTTCAGCAATAAGCAATCCAGCTGGCTGCCATATGTAAGGACCTGTGCCGGGGTCGAAAGAGGGAAGCGGGATTTGATTTCTCTAGTCAAGGACTGTCTAATTGGAACAATAAGCCCCATGCACAGGGCAGACAGGGTCACCAACAAAACAAAGTAGTATGATGGTGACATAGAAGGTTGATGCTTTAGGCATTCGGTGAGGCCCTGTTTCAAAATAAAGAATAAAAAAAAAATAGGGCTGGGGGTGTAGCTCGGAGGTAGAATGCCCCTGGGTTCCATCCCCAGTACCACAAAAAAGAAAAAATAAGACATGAGTTTTAGCTCATGATAAGTAACATTTAATTATGTACCAAAAGTCAAAAAAGTATTTATGTTGTTAATATATGAATGAAAATCTGATTTTGAAGAATCTTTAAAGAAATTTCTACCCTATTGTGATATGGCATCTTTCTTAGTATTTTCTTTGTCAGTATTCCCATGAGCACTCACTCTGCTGGGATGAACAATCAGATGCACTCCTGTGAGATTTGCAAGGCAGAAAGAAATAGAGATCCTGCTTCTGTCACTTCTGTTGTTTCTGTTGCAATGTTAAGGCCTTATAATATTAGAAAACTTCCATATAAAACATTATAACACTTCCATATAAAAACAGTATTTTGGAGATTAATGATAGAGTAAACTTTCTGAATTAAAGTTCTCATATAAATTATCAGTAAGAGGAGAATTAGCTTCTTTACCTGAACTCATTTTTTGTTATCCTAAAATGATAAAATAAATCAAGGGGACCTCAGCAGGTTTGAATTGATGCTGCGAAACCAATTACTCTGCACTGTCATTGCATCTGTTCTGTAAATGTGAAATTATTTCAAAAAATAAAACTTTATTTTAACAATTACAATTGCCTTCCTTATTGAACTCCAAATTTATTTTATAAAGATGCTTATATTTTGTTTGTTTGTTTGTTTGTTTGTTTGTTGTTTTCTTGGAATTTTAGATATTACTTATATAAGAGTGCTTATCCTGCTATAAAATCACATTTTACTTAATTCCATTATTTAGATTCCATGTATTTTTGTTTTAGAAAAATAAGGGATCTGTATGGAAAGAAAATATGAAGGCTTATTAACTTTCTGATAAAAGGAAAAGCAGGCATACATATGTCTTATTTGGCATTGTTAATAAAATGTTTTTTTCCTTTGAATAAAATTTTTGAGCTAATTACCAATTTCTAAAAAATCCATCTTAATAGAATCTTCATATTACTTTCTGTTCTATTAAGACATAATTTAGTTTTAGGCCGGGCCTGGTGGTGCACACCTGTAATCCCAGTACTTGGGAGGTTGAGGCAGGAGGATCGCAGGTTTGAGGCAGCCTCAGCAAGTAGTGAGATTCTCATCAATCTAGTGAGACCCTGTTTCAAATAAAAAATAAAATAGGGCTGGGGTGTAGTTCGGAGTTCAACCTCGGTTCAACCCCCAGTACCACACACACACAAAAAAAATTAGTTTTACTTTGAGTAGCATATGAAAGTTGTACTTGAACAAAAGCAAACATTTCTTCTACGTTCCAATTTTGTCATAAATTAAGAAGCTCCATTTACATGAGTCTTTTATATTTTAGATCCATAAATTAAAAGAAAAGAAAAACTCAAAGAGTCAAAAGAGAATAATAAGGAAGGAAATGATGCTACGGTTTGGATACAGTTTGCATGTGTCCCCAAGGGTTCATGGGTTGGCGCTTGGTCCTTAGTGTGGCTGCGCTGGAATGCACTGTGGAACCCGCAAGGTGGGGCCTAGAGGGAAGTGACTAGGAAGTGATCAAGGGTGCTGCTCTTGGAAGGAATTGATGTAGTTCTTGTGGGACCCTAGTTAATTCTTGTTAGAGTTATGAAAGAGCAAGCCTAAAAAGCTGGGAGTGGTGGCATATACCTGTAATCCCAACTACTTGGGAGTCTGAGGTAGGAAGATCACAAGTTTGAGGCCACCCTGGGCAACATAGCAAGACTTCTATCTCAAAAAAGAAAAAAAAGAAAGCAATACTCCCGTCATGCCAGTTCTCCATGATGTGAGGCAGCCAAGGGGGCCCTGATCTTGGACTCTCAACCTCTAAAACTGTGAGCTAAATAAAAATCTTTCCTTTATAAAGTACCAGATTCAGATATTTTCTGATACCAATGGAAAACAGACTAATTCAAAGGGTTAGACAACTGAAGTCATAAAAAAACAGAATTGTTTTTCTGGACAAAGCATAGGAGACACCCAATAATGTTGCTCAACATGTGTGAATGTTTTCATTACCAAAGAAGATAACAGGTCATTTAAAAGTTTTATTGGGAATTAACTGAATTTAAAAGTTTAAAGTAAAATATCTGATAAACAGGAACAGAAACTAAGGATATAAAGAAGAAATTGTTAAAAGTGGAAGTTGGCAGCTGGGAGTGGTGTAATCCCAGTACTTGGGAGGCTGAAACAGGAGGATTGCGGTTTCAAGGCCAGCCTCAGCAGCTTAGTGAGACCCTCCACAACTTAGTGAGACCCTGTTTCAAAATAAAAAATAAAATAGCGCTGGGGTATAACTCAGAGGTAGAATGCCCCTGGGTTCAATTCCCAGCACCAAAAAAAAAAAAAAAGTAGAAGTTGGCCAGGCATGGTGGCACACACCTATAATCCTAGTACTTGGGAGACTGAGACAGGAGGATTGCAGGTTTGAGGGCAGCAGCACGTGGTAACTTAGCAAGACCCTGTTTCAAAATAATAAAATAAAATAGGGCTGGGGGCTCAGAGGTAGAATGTCCCTGGGTTCAACCCCAGTACAAAAAAAAAAAGTGGAAGTTGGTCATAGTGAAAACAAAAATCTACTTTGAAGTAAAAGTTCAGGTGACCTGAAGGTAAAAGAAAGAGGTGTATCTTAGAGAATATCTTAAGAGCTTTCCCTTGAAGAGAATTTTGAATAGTCACTAGTGGCTTTATATGTCTGATAAACAGATACTTGTCAACCAGCTTCCGTTTCCTTCTGATCTGAAAAGTTTATATTGGATGTCCCAAGGTGTGACTGTCACTGACCTGTGTAGAAAACCTACAGAGAATTTTGGTTGCATTGGCATAATTCTTTCTCATGTTAGAAATGTGTGAATGTCAGCCCTTCATACTCACTGATACCTCGGAAGCCCTGGAAAGGAGTGGTCTCTTTGTGCAGGCCTCTCTTCTTGGTTCAGCGGGCTGGGAAAATTCACAATGACCTTCTGCACAGGGTTCAGGCCTCTCACAGTTGTTCCAGGTAGGGGCTGCCCAGGCAGAGCCGGCTGGACCACTTGTTGGTAGGCTGCTTGAGGGTAGTTGTGACCGTCTGTGAGTAAAGACCACAAGGAGAACTAGCTTCACAAGTGAAAGGAGGGGTAAGGTCAGTGAAAAATGTTTTTTATAATTTTGTATATGGGATCGAACCCAGGGACATTCCACCTCTGAGCTAAACCCTCAGCCCTATTTTATTTATTTATTTATTTATTTATTTATTTATTTATTTATTGTGGTACTGGGGATTGAACCCAGGGGCATTCTACCTCCGAGCTACACCCCCAGCCCTATTTTTTTATTCTTTATTTTCATTTTGAAACAGGGTCTCACTAAGTTGTGGAGGGTCTCACTAAGTAGCTGAGGCTGGCTTTAAATCTGTGATCCTCCTGTCTCAACCTCCCAAGTAGTGGGATTACAAGTGTGTGCCACCATGCCTAGCTCCTGTTTTATTCTTTATTTTGAAATAAGGTCTCACTAAATTGCTGAGGGTCTTGCTAAGTTGCTGAGGCTGTCCTTGAATCTGTGATCCTCCTGTCTCAGCCTCCCAAGTACAGGGATTACAGACATGTGCCAGAAAATGTTTGTCTTGATAACAACTGAGGGGTCCAGATATCAGTTACCACCTCTGCGATATTTGCCATATTTCTGTACTAATACTTAATAATTTTAATGAAAGTGATTCATTTTTTCCTAAATAAAAAAACATGAAATCATGAGCTTGGCATTCTAATTAGAAAGCTCAAAGAACTTTTTAAAACTCTACACGGGCTCCTATTTTAATAAGATAATTAAGATAATCCAACCATGAAGAACTCTCATACCACCATTCCTACCATGATTCCCCAAGTGTCCAGAACCCAAGGATAAGAGAAATTAACCCCTATGATAAATACAGAATTGTTCTTCTTTCCTTTTGTCCCCCCAAGTGGACACACACACACACACACACACACACACACACCACCCCCCTTTTATGAAGAAGCAAATGAGTGAAAACTTGGCTCATCCCTCTGGGAAACAGCCAGCTGGCAATATCCCCCAACTCCCATGGTCTCTCTTGCTAAGGCTTAAATGCACTTGGGACCAGGGCAATTTGAAAAGGGCAGGGATTGGAGCAAAGCCAGGGCTGGCAGAGACTTATGTGGATGTATAACCTGGGAGAAAGTTGGTCCCAGCCAGGTCCAGGAGCAGCAGGGTCCCAAGAGAAGAGGGCAGCTCAGCTGACCAGGTGAGAGGAATGAAGGGAGATACAGAGATAGATGCAGGGAACCCAGTAAGGGTGAGGGAGGAGGCCCCTGAGGGAATTGTCCAGACCCACAGGGACTGAAGCTTTGGGAAATCTGAGAGGTACAAGGGGACTAGAGAGATGATAGCCCTGCAAGATGAACCATAGACATCTTCAGTGACCCAAGTACAGCCACCTCTGCCCAGGTAAGAAGTAGGATGATCCAGGAGGCATAACTAGTTGGGACAAGAAGGACCCTAGTTTTTAAAAATGCATATTTATCGGTCTTAGCTCTTTTTCTGATTCTAAAAGTAACAATCATGTTGGCCTGCCATGTAGGTAGGAGACATGCAGGGATGCTCAGTGAAGTAAAAGTGGTGAGTAAGCAAGAAAGATTGGGTAGGGTAGGTTGGAACCAGAATGGGGCGGGTGAGAACGGCCCTGGAATCTTTATTCTTAGCTTGGTAGGCAGTCAGGAGCCATCAGTGTTTTCAAGCCATCAGCATTTCCATCTGTACTTGATGGCCACAACACAGATAATGTGCACGTTCACTGGTGTGGCGACTTCAAAGTCCCCACTGTCTGGACTCAGGAAACTTGGTTGGATGACCTGGGCAATGTGCCCAGGCCAGTCTCTCATGCATAGTCAGATCCCCTGGAGTTCATCTATTGTCATCAGCTGGATCCTTCCTGTCACAATACCTGTGGCGAAAGTGACCATGTCCGTCCAACCCAGGTTGTCTGCTGGCTCTGACCCATGACCCTTGCTCTGCTATTCCTTAGGCATCGTCATGACAAGTGTTTGGGGTTTAAGGAAAGGGAAGAGGAGAAACAGATCTGCCTGGGCCTATCCCAGCACTTGGCCGGTGACAGAGTCCAGGACTTGGAGGGCAGCTCCAAGAAAGGGGAGCTTGGACCATAGAGACCTCTGTGGTCTGGACAAGAAACACCACACAGACTTTGCTTTTATAGCCCTCTTAGGGCAGACCACATGTATTCCAGGGGGTCTAGAGTGCCAGCTGGAGTTTCAGGTCAACAGGGAAGGTTACTACTGCTGCTCCAGTTGGAAAAGAACCAAAAGAGGCATTGCCATCAGGTCATCAGCCCTGCTTTTAGAGTAGCCTTACCTAAGTGAGCCATTTAAAACCCCAGCTGTAGATACAATGCTCTAGAGATTATTGCATTTAAGATCCAGCCTGCATGATCAGGTCCCCGTCCTTCTTGATTGTATCTCCTACTTTGCACTCACTGGTGACCCAAGCACAGCCACTTGCGCCCAGGGAGGAAGTAGGATGATCCTGGCCCCTGCCTCTAGGACCTGAGTTGCCATCAGGACTCAGCCTGGACAGCACCTGTTCAAAGAGGTCCACCCCTCACCCAGCTACCTTCTCCCAGCCCCTATGTGATTTTCCTTATCACTCTTGGCACAGGTTTGTGTAGGCATAACTTACTTGTCAGCATCTTGCCTGCCTTTCCTATCTGTGAAAGCAGGAACCATGTCGGTTTGCCACCACGTCACTAAGCACTGTACCACCACATAGGCAATGCTCAATAATTGAGTGAAGCCTGAATAGTTACAAAGCTGATTTACACACAGAAGAAGAGGCATTTCGGACTCCGCAGCCTGCTCGCTAGGCCTCGGGTATCCTAGTCTTTCTACTTGTCTGTTGTACTTTTTTTTTTTTTTAAGTCAGTGTCTCCCTCCAGAAGGAGGAAGAAGAAAGGCAAGGTCAAAGAGGAGAAACTGCCAATGGCCTTGAAAGCTTTTCCAAGGGAGGAGCTGAAAGTAGCTCAAGTGAAGTTTTCAATGTTTGGAGCCATTTTTGCCTCCCATATCCATTAATGAATGGCTAATAACATTTTATTTGCTTTAAAAGGACTACCAAGCTCTAATCATAGGGTTTGTTTCTTTTCCAGAAAGCGGATGTTAGTGCTGTTAATCAAAAGCCTTTGAATCAAGGTCATATGATTTCTAACAGATTATTTCCCGCACAACATGTTTTTGTCTCATAGCAACAAATCATATCATTAAAATCACTAAGGCATGTGGGCTAAGTGTTTGATTAGCTGTAACTTTCATTTCTGAAATGGCCACCTGTGGTAAAAAGTTACACCCGTTTATGTGAGCAGATGAAAATGATCCACCTCATTGATTTTTAACATTAGGGTACTGACAGTATAATCCTCTATGCTATCCTTTTGTTGTTTGACACAAAGAAATATTGAATATCAGAGGGTCAACCAAAAATAGGTTTTACCTTTAGAAGTGGAATTTGACTGGATTTGTCTGGAAATTTGACTGCTTGTATAGAAAAGATGCTAAATAAGAAGTGTGTCTATCAGATAAATAAGCATCTTTTTTATTACCCAAGTTTTAATCATTCTATTATTACAACCAAAGTTTGCTAGTTTAGTTGGGTACTATATATAATAGCGGCTAACATTTATTGATCTCTTACTACATGCCAAGTACTATTCTAGGTTCCTTATTCAGAATTATAGAGTTCAACCCAAATTCCTCACCATGGCCCTTGCATCCTTCACCTTCTGGCGTATCATTCTGTTCCTGCTCACCCTCCCCCAGCCCTGCCTTACTTTGGGTACCCTTGACATCAACCTCCTGCTCATCCTTTAGGGTTTAGCTCAACTACCTCTTCAAAGAGACATTCCCTGGCCAGCCTTTTAACATCTATTCTAAACCCAGTTATTTCCTTTAAACCATATATAACTTGTCATTTTGTGTGCTGATTTGTATTCTACTTCTTTTTCATCTCCCCAGTAGACTGTGAGCTCCACAGACACAAAGACCATGCATGTTTCATTCACCACTGTATATGCAGTGCCTAGCAGATGACCAAGCAGATGCTTCTTCAGCAAATTGATAAATGAATGGACAGGTTCTGTTTCTGAACTCAATTATTTTCCCTCCTTTCCTTCCCTTCCAGACAATTAAAGATACCCTTTCCCCAAGGCTTGACATCACCAAGACTCTACTCATGATTAGAGGTCACTCCTTTGCCCAGGAATAGAGACCAGATTTCTTTTCATCCATTCAACAAATATTTATAGAGCTTCTATGACTAGGTACTTGGTGAAGAGAGATAAATAGGATACAGTTCCCCGGAGCAGCTCAACATAAATGGAGAGAGGAAAAAAGAAAAATCTGTGTGTATGTGGGTGTCTGTTTTCAAACACAAACCCACACAAGTTAGTATGTGAGAAGGGGAGGCGTACACATTTGCAGCGACCTACTGAAGAATTACTGCTCAAAATAGCTTCTCATGGACTGTCCCCATGCCTAAAATATCAAGTGTTTACTCTGTAGGAGATGGAAGGTGGGTGATGTGATAGACAAATGATTTGTTAGCATTTGTAACTCCTCAGTTCTGAGGCAGTGTTAATCACACAACAAAAAGGAAAATCTTGCACAATCACAAGAGGGTGCCCAGTACTGTACGTTATTTGTCAATTCTATGATCCTCTTGGCCTAAGTACACACGGTCTGCATGTTACTAGGCTTTTACCACTTGGAATTCGTAAACCAAATCCTAAATGAGGTTTTCCATTTATCAGAGAAAACATTCAACATTTTTCTTCCTTATTAAGAATGGTATTCAAAGAGTTTATGAGAGAGAAAATAAAATCTGAATTTCAAGTTGTCAAAAAGCATCATAATAAAAAGCAATCAGTTTAGCCAGGAAACAAAATGGCCAATATAAACTGTTACAGGAACTCCCACAGCTGTAAGCAGCTGTGGTTCCTGCAAGGCAACTCCTTTCTTTATCATTTCTTCCATCTGGTTTACTTTTTCTTTACTTTAATTGTGCGTACGTTTTAGCATACAAATAATCAAGTTTTTGGTCCATGGGAGTGATTGTAGGCATGTACCCACAGCTTTATTTTTTTCCATCTCTTTAGTAGAGAAAGCAAGAATTTTATAATAAAATAAGGGCTTGCTAAACTTAATATCTTCTTTTTCCCCCAATATATCTGCATTGTGGGTTTTATTTGATTGCACAGTCATGAACTCCACTCTGGTGACCTTCAGTGGAAGGATTCTGAGGCAGTGGAGGCGACTTCTCCCAGGGGTGCGTGCAGTGAGGAAAAAAAAATACATTCTCATTTTCATCTGCTTTGAAAACTTTTTTTTAACATGAAAAGGGTGACCAGTAACCATTTTCGCTTTAACTTGCAAAAAGCTAAGATACGCCATTTGCATGGTGATCATTATTTATTTATATATTCATTAACACGCAAGGAAGAAATGCTCTTCTAAAGCTGAGTAGAACCACGTAGCCATGGTTTCCAACTGCACAAGCATCCCTCAGGTGAACAGCTCTTTTGAAGTGGTTTTGTTGGCAATTAAGTGCAGTTATAGCCCTGACATGAAACTAAGCATTTGTACACCTGCCTCGAATGCTTAAAATCAGTGCCAGTGAGAGGGATCTGGAAATAGAGGCGTACTCTGCAGGACTGGACTGCAGGATTCATTCAAAAACAACAATAAAAACTAAGAGCTACTGGTATTGTAGACTTACTAGCAGCCAGCCACTTTCCTAGTGCCTTTAATGCATATCTCATTTAATCCTCACAGCAACCTTCCTGGGAGCCATTGCTGCTAGGGTCCTCATTAACATTCTGGGATTGCAGTGCCCTAAGAAAAACCATAAGCACTGGGCAACCCTAACCTCTTCCCTGTGATCAGGTGCCCTGGGAGTGTAGCTCAGAGGTAGAATGCCCCTGAGTTCAATCCCCAGTTTTAAAAAATTAGCAAAGTATACAAAGTTAGAAGGAAAATATCCCTGTCTTCTCTTAATTCCCTGCTCTCTCCCACCCCGTCATCACTGTTAACAAACATGTATGGGATCAACACTGCATCTTGCTTTTCAGCTAATCTTTTTATGTCAGAATGTATACAGTATTTTATTCTATGCCACAGGGGCCTACTAGACCATTATATAAAAATATCATAAATTAAGGATGTTCCTCGACTTATGATGGGGCTCTGTCCCAATAAACCCACTCTAAGTTGAAAATATCAAGTCAAAGATGCATCGAGTGTACCTCACCTACAGAACACCATAGCTTAGCAGCACAGTATACCATAGAATAGGGGTTGTTTACTCTGTTGATCCTGCAACTGAGGGGGATCCCTGGCTCACTGGTTTCTACTGAATGCCTACTGATTTCACACCATCAAAAAGTCAAAAGCTCTTAAGTCGGGGACCATCTGTACTCACCCAGCAGTGTAGCTGTTTTCATTTTTACTCTAATATAACCATATACTTTCATATGCTCGTTGACTGTTTCTATAGGATAGATTACAAGTGAGAGTGCTGACCAGAGAGGGAGCACATGCAAAATGCTGACCATGCATTTGCCGTCCAAAAGACCACGCCAATCTACACTCCTACCAGGAGTGTACAAGAGGGCTTATCTTCCTATAACTCCCCTAACACCAGGTGTTGTCCAAGGTTTTTATTTTTGCACCCCTAATTAGGGAAAAGGTATCTTTAAAACTTTGCATTTCATAAATCTAGTGATACTGAGCTTGGTTTCCTATGCATATTGGCCGTTTGTAACTCTTCTGTGAATTATTCCACTTTCCTGTCCAAGTTCTCTCCTGTCTGCCTTTCATCATCTCTGCACTCCTAGGATCCTAAACATCCCCCTCAACCCCTTTCAACAGGAGGAAATAAAACAGAGAGCAAGGGGAAGGTGAACTGATGAAAGAAAGCAGGTCCTGAGGTCTTGGAGGCACACAGTGCTCCCCGTTGGGCTTGTTTGCCTTTTAAAGGTGCCAGCCTGAGGGGACGAAGCTTACCTCTGAGGACTAGACTGCTAGTGGAGCCATATCAGGCTTCAACACAAAAAATGCTTTCCAGTGGGAAGATCTTCCTGGGACCCTCATTATTATACTGAGTCAATGCTTGCTTTGTCTACCATGATGAATCTTTCTATGGTTAGTAGATAAAGGCAACTGCTTGGGACTTAACATCACAAAGCCGTTGAGTATTCACAGTTCTGCACATCCATCTAAGGAGTTAATCAGAAATGCAGATAAAAACTAATGTGTGGGATGTTTGTCATAGCAATGCTTATTGGATCAGAAAACTGGAAAGTATTTGAAATGTCCAACAAGAGAGAAGAGGTTAATAACGATTCGGTAGGTCTACCAGATGAGATACAATGCAGCATTTTTACATGATGCTGGAAGAAGTACACTCAATGTATTGGAAATTATTTTAATTTTGCATTAAATATATATGACAAGGGAAAAAAAACACTGGAACTAATAAATATCTCAAAATCTTAACAGGGAATTATGTTTGGGTGATAGAAATACAAATACTTTTTATTTTCTTTTTTGAACTTTTGAGCATATTTCAGTTGGGGGGAGGTAACTAAATACTCAACCATGATCAGAAAATTTGTCTTAAGTATAAAGAATAGAATGTTAAAAAGTACTTCATGGTATTGTGCTCACACACGATTCCCGCTTAACCCGGAGATCACTGATTAATAAACTGAGCCCTGGCCTCGCCAAGGTTCAGTTTTCAGTGATTCATACTTAAGGGAATTTACCACCCCTGTCCTATGATCAGGCGCTCAGAGCAGGCAGTAGCATCGTGCCCTCCCCCACCCTGTCTCTGCCAAGTATACGAAAGGGAAGACACAGCCGGGCATGGTGGCACATGCCTGTACTTGGGAGTACTTGGGAGGCTGAGACAGGAGGATCACAGGTTTGAGGACAGTCTCAGCAAGTAGTGAGACTCTCATCAACCTAGTGAGACCCTGTTTCAAAAATAAAAATAAAATAGGGGTTGGGGTGTAGCTCGGAGGTAGAATGCCCCTGAGTTGAATCCTCAATACCAAATAAAAAAAGGAAAGGGAAGCCACACGAAGAGAAGGAAGAACCCCAAAGCCCAAGAATTAGAACAACAAATAATTTTCTAGAAATTATTTGGGTCATTTCCCTGTGTCTAGGCAGGTTTCAGTTACAGTAACCCAGACAGAGGCATCTGCTTTGTCCTTAAAAGTTTCCTAGAGAAGGGGCTTCCAAGTGGGACAGGCTTTGGGCTAAGGAAAAGCATTCTCTTAAGGCCCCTTGCAAGCCCAGCCACACACGGAAAACTTCCCCACATTCAGACACGTCTGTGCTGGTCTCGTGACACGGGCGCTGCTGTGGTACCTTGTTTCCTCAGTAGCCCATCCTGGAACATCCAGAGGCGGTAAAGATTACTTACATGGTACCTGGTGGTCGTGCCCTCCAGGACAGTGGTAATAATAGTTCCACGGAGCATGTGGGGAAGGACTGGGAGGCAGCATCTGTGCACATGCCGGGTACCTCTGGGGTTCAAACTGAGGGAACTCTGTAGACCTGAGAGGTCTGGGGAGGTCCTGGAGGTAACAGGCAGAGGTGAGGGGCAGGGGCCGTTCCAGCTGCCTGATGCCCAGGACATCCTGAGGCTGGGAATCGTACCCCGTGTCTATGGTTGGCACATCTGGGGCTGCTCGGTTCCCATGGGGCTGTGGCCGGGGCACCATCTCCTGGCCGCTGCCTGAGGAGTCTGCGGAGGCATTAGGTAAACCTTGGTCTGATCTGTCTGAGTCATGGCCAGTGTCAGGAGAAGCTGCTGAAAGACGAGATGCCAGCCATCGATGGCGTTTTTCCATAAATGAGAACTGCTGCTCGAGGGGGAGGGCTCCAACCACAGACACGACCTCGAGCTGGCTGGCCGCTGAGGAGCAGGAGGGGAAATCTTTGCCGGGGTCAGGGTGCCTCCTGAAGAAGCTGTCTTCACTCTCCTCCAGGACCTTAGTGCGCAGGCAGGTGACCCGCTGGGACACAGGCCAATGGTGATTTGCAAGTTTCAGGGGAGGGTGGGCCTGAGAAATGTCTTCCGAGAAATAGTGAGGAGTTCGGGGTGTAGACACACTGTTGGGCGCCATGTTCTGTCTATTTGGAGCAGGTGTTTCTGGTTCCTCTTCCAGGGAATGTTCTGGAATTGGTTTCAGCAACTGACTCGGGTATGGTTCTGATTCATCCACCTCCACAGGAATGCTTCGGTTCATTCTAGTT
Source organism: Glis glis (assembly GCA_004027185.1). NCBI lineage: Eukaryota > Metazoa > Chordata > Mammalia > Rodentia > Gliridae > Glis > Glis glis. The sequence goes on along the minus strand of PVJS01010402.1, from coordinate 19,413 downwards.
TCTGGAATAAGAGAAAACATGCTGTAGCCTCAGAAGACAGATCAATTCTTGAAGTCCCCACTTTATGACCTTAAGGGACCTCCTTCAGGATGTGGTTTCAATTAACAGTGGTGTGACACCACTGGGCTTGCGGGGCCCCAATCACATAAAGTTGTTTACTTATCCTCCAGGCAAAGTCACTAATGCTTATGAAGATGTTTTATCTGGAAGGCAATTCCAAGAATGTGACTAGAAGTCATCCTGCGGTAGAAGTCATTCACCAGCAAGGGGAGAACGCAGATGAAAATCAACTGCCAAGTACTGAGGAGAGAGAAATGATCATAATGTGGGCTGCTTTGTGTGTGTTTAGAATACATGATGAAATGCATCTCAGTAACTGACATGGAACGATTTCCAAGATATAGTGTTAGGTGTCCAAAAAAAAGGTACAGAAGTGTATACTGTGCTGCCACTTTGTGTCACCGAAGTTAGGAGAGGGGAACACTTGTGTATGCAGATCTGCTTGTACATGTATGTAACATGTATGGAGGGAACACAGACATTGGCACATTGGTTGCCTTTGAGGGTAGACTAAGCTGGGGGAGAAGAGGGGGAGGGAAATGTTGCTCTAGCTGAACAACTTTTAAAATGTTGCTCTAAGCTGGGTGTGGTGGTGCACGCTTGTAATCCCAGTACTTGGGAGGCTGAGACTGGAGGATCCGGGTTCGCGGCCAGCCTCAGCTACTTAGTGAGGCCCTCCACAACTTAGACCCTGTTTCAAAATAAAGAATAAAAAAAATAGGGCTGAGTGTGTAGCCCAGAGGTACTGCCAAAAAAAAAAAAAATGTTGCTCTAGCTGAGCTGAGCATGGTGGCGCACACCTGCAATTCCAGTACTTGGGAGGCTGAGATAGAAGGATCACAGGTTCAAAACCAGCCTCAGGAACTTAATGAGGTCCTCCGCAACTTAGTGTAACCCTGTTTTCAAATAAAAAATAAAAATAGGGCTGGGGGTGTAGCTCAAAGGTAGAATGCCCCTGGGTTCAATCCCTAGCATCAAAAAAAAGAAAAAATGTGCCAGGTGTGGTGGCGCACACTTGTAATCCCAGTACTTTGGGAGGCGGAGACCGGAGGATCCGGGTTCGCGGCCAACCTCAGCTCTCTCTCTCTCTCTCCCTGTCTCTTTCTCTCTCTCTACCTAGTGAGGCCCTCCGCAACTTCGTGAGACCCAGTTTCAAAATAAAGTATAAAAAAATAGGGCTGGGGGTGTAGTGCGGAGGTAGAACGCCCCTGGGTTCAATCCCCGGTACCACAAAAAAAAAAATGTTGCTCCATTCAACTATTGCTTAATTAAAAATATAAATAAAAGTGTTTTTTTTTTCTTCAGAAAAACAAAGCACAATTTTGAAACACATTGAAGAAAGGTCATCGTGACATTTCCCACTTGACAACTTGAGGTCATTCAGAGAAGCTAATTCCCTCCGGGCACTATGCCCGCAATGAAGGTAGCCGTGACCATCTGGTCTGCGTGTGTTTGAACTAGCAAGGCTCGCTACGCTAGCTGCTAGCTCAGAGCATTGAGCCCACGGTCCAAGCAAGACTTCTTTTAACTATAAAAATGGAACTCTTAATCAGCCAAAGAGAACGAGAAAGGAAACTTTCTTCCTATTATCATTAATTGGTTGAAATGATGCCTGGCTCCAGGAGAAGCAGGGGGCAGACCAGGGAAGAGGCTGCTTGGTGTGGGGTGGGGGCACTGGAGGTTTGCAGAAGGCTGCAGCAGGTGTAGCAAAAGAGCAAGTTGGTGAAAAGACAAAAAATCCCAGAGGTTTATTCTATGCAAGGCCTCTGTACACAACCTACTTCAAATACTAGAGAGAGGAAAGGGATTGTGTGTGGGTTTTTAAATGCCTACTTTGGATCCACGCAACATTTCAACCAAACGTTTACCAAGGGCTTACCGTGCCTGAAGTCACAGACTCCATCAATTATTGTTCTAAGACAGCTTTGAAGAACATGAATTTACTTTCTCTTGTGCCTTGAACCCAGTCCAGTGGGAACAAGATAGGATGCATTTTGAAATGCTCCCCCATCGCAGAGGCTTTACGGTTCTGGGGATCCAAGCCAGGGCCGTATGCATGCTAGGCAAGTGCTCTACCAATGAGCTATACTCCCAGCCCTTACCAGATGTATCTTAACTGCCTGTAGAAAGCCAGGCGTGGTGGTGCACACCTGCAGTCCCAGGTACTCCGGAGGCTGATGTGGGATGATCAATTGAGCCCATGAGTTTGAGACCAGCCTGAGCAACATAGACCACATCTCAAAAAAATTAACTGTTTGCAGAAAATACCTCGCCACTCCCTGCCACATGAATGCCCTTTGACACTTCTTTCAGCTCACCTGGTATCTACCTGATCCACCTGCTGCCCAACAACCCTTGTACTATTTCCTGGCACAAAGGAAGCTTCCACTCTGGTTCCTGGCTGGCCCTCTTTTTCCCTCTTCCCATTTTCCTGTCTGTCTCCTCTCCGGCTGTGTGCTTCCCTTGCCCCTTGACTCTACAGAAAAGAGACCTGGCCACCTAATTGATTAGATCTTGTAAAAATGAATAAGAACCTTCCCCCAAACCATAACTATTTGGGCTTTTTACTATCTAAAAATGCTCATCATTGTTTTCCTTTCTTCCTTACAGTTTGTCTGCAGTAACGAAATTGACTATGCACACAATCAACTCTTCAGCTGGACAGGAAACAAAAGTCTTTTCTCAAGGGCTGGCTGAGTGCTGGGTAATCTGCAGGCATCTGTGAGCCCCCAGCTGACGGGAAGCTGGGCGAAGAGATACAGACAGCGAGCCAGCTAACAAGAGGACTTGATCCTGTCCACTCGTTCTTGTCACATGACTCGTTTTCATCGCTGGCACTCCAAGCACTTCAGGTGCAACCCTTTCCATCCCTGAGAAGTGCTCCCTACCAAAAAGCAAGTTGCAAATTCGACTCCTGTGGTTGAGGGGCCTTCAGGGACTTGGAGGAAGCTAATATAAAAGGTGAGGAGAGTGATTGTCTCACATGGCTGGAAATCAGAGGTCCATCTTCTGCTTACTAACACAGCTCTAAAAAGGAACACATGGCCCCTCAGAGGATAGTAAATAAACCCGGCACAACAATGGACATCCTCTTAGTAAAACTATAGGATTAGTAATTAGTACAAAAACAAAATGGAAGGAGGCTGGGGCAGGAGGATTGCTAGTCAGAGGCCAGCCTCGGCAACTTAGCAAGACCCTGTCTCAAAATAAAAAAAAAAATTTAAAAAAAAGGCTGGGGATGTAATTCAGTGGTAGAGCACCCCTGAGTTTTAAGTATTTCACTATAAAATATTCAAAAAGCAAGTAATTACTAAACCTTATTTTGTGTCCAACTCTGTATCCCCCTTGTGAGGCATAAGCTCAATTAAAGCTCTTTTACTTTTTAAATATCTATAAACAATACAGAATTTAGGAGGTACAAAAGACTATAGAGTGACAAGTAATCAAAATTCTTTCTTCTTCTTCTTTTTTTTTTTTTGAACACACACACATTAGGCAAATGCTCTACCACTGAGCTACATTCCCAGACCCCAGAATTATTTCTAAAGACATATAAAACATTGTTCCTGAATCAGGCATGGTAGCGCATGCCTTTAATCCCAGTATTTGGGAGGCTGAGAAAGGAGGATTGCAGGTTCGAGGCCAGCCTCAGTAACTTAGTAAGACCCTGTTTCAAAATAAAAAAAAATAGGACTGGGGGTGTATCTCAGAGATAGAATATCCCTGGGGTTCAATCCCTGGTAATATATATATGTATATATATATATTCCTTTCTTTAAATTTCTTGTGATCCTGCTGAAGAGAGAAGACCAGCACACAGGAAAGCGAAGGCTCTGCCTCAGCGCTCCCTCCTGGAGTTCTCTTCTGCTACACCTCTGCACGCTCACTTCCTGCCCCTTCAGCTCTTTCCTCGCTGGTCCCCTTCTCAGTGAAGGCTCCCTGGACACCATCTCTAAAATGTTTACACTCTTCCCTCACTACCTTCTCCCTTCCCTGCTTTTCCTTCCTCTCTGGCAATGATCACCATCTTATGTAACTGCCCCAAGATATATTGTAAATACAAATACCTAGTAAATCCTTGTGTGCTGTCTTTCCCTTTCCAGAATATAAACTTCACAAGAGCATGATTTTTTTCCTGCTCTATCCGCAGCTTTATTCTCGGCACCCAGAACTGTACCTGGAGTAGGTGTTCAGTAAAGATTTGTTGAATGAATAAATGATCGGCGTCCATATCAGAGCGGGCTGGAAGGATCACGGACGATTAGAATGTCAGGCTCCATGGGAGCTAGCAGGGAGTGCCTGGTGGGCCAAGTCCTCAGAGTTCTTATAATTATACCATATGGGTGACCCTAACTCTCTTTCTTCCTCACAAATATCTATTAGATATCCACCAACTGCCAAGCTGTCCAGGTACGCCTGGGCTGTGCCTAACAGATCCTGCCTACGGGCAGGGTGGACCACGACCCTCACTGGCAGAATAAAGATGGGGCATCTGTTCTTCGACGCCACGCAGGGAGGTGCTGGCCTGTTTGTGTATCTGCAGAGCTCTGCCCAGAGCAGAAGAGGGTGAGGCCTGCTTACCACCAGCGAATGGCAATCTCCCCAGCCCCAGCCCTCTGCCAGAACGGGCAGATCATGGCCAGCCCTGCCAGCCCTCCCCAGATGGTCTCAGAGAACAATCACAAACCAGTGCAGGTTAGGGCGTTATAGGTAGATTCATGGGTCTTGTCAGTGATGCAGTTTTATCTGTTTTGTCTTTAATATAAATATTATAAAAATACTGCACCCCTGCTAACCATTTCCACTTTTTCTGGTTTCTCCAAGGCCTTCTCCATACTCTGTCCATGTGGTTGTAACCATGGCCTATGCTCCTGTCCCTAACAGAGGCTGGCACCTGGATTGAAGGAGAAAAGCCATGAGCTAGGGAGAAAGCACCGAGCCCTGGGGGGAGAGAAGTCCTGCCAGCGGGACCTGCGAGCCCAGCACAGAAACGCCGGCACAGCCTCGGGCTCAGGGAGCTCAGGAAGCTTGCCAGAAGCTGAGGCGTGTGTGGCCTGGAGGATGACACTGTGGCACATCCCTGGGGTGAGGGAGAGGCTGGAGGGTGAGGAAACCCAGGCGAGTTTCTGGCTCAGAATCCCCCTGCGAGGCTCCCAGTGCAGATGCCCGGGCCCCACACTTGGGGACTGCAAGGCGGAGCCAGGGCTTCTCTGTATTTTTGCTTATGTCCCACAGGTAAGCAGGTTCCCTCCTATTTTACCAAAGGGAGTGAAATCTGTACAGTTTGGCAATAACTATCAGAACGTTAAAAGTGTATGACCTTTGACCTGGTCATTTCACTGCTAAGAATTTCCTCTACAGAGATCTGTGCACACTGTAAAATGAAGAGGTTTGAAACAAGGCAGTGCAGCGATGTTTATGTAGCAAAGGCTAGAAACAACCTACAGGCCCAGAAAGGTTCTGAATTTTAAAACTGGACAGTGAGTATTTTGCATCTTTTAAAAATGAACGAGTTGGAGTGATGTGAACTGAAGTAGAAGCAGCTGCAATACTTATCGTTAAGTTAAAAAAAAAAGTAAAGAGCAGAAGAGTGTGTAGAGTGTGCGCCCTTTGTGTGATGTAAGATCGTACATGCATTTATCTTCTCTTAGGAACAGTGGTTGCCTCTGGGAAGAGAACTGGATGGTGGAGAAGAAGGCAGGAGGGAGATTTGCGTGCAGAACAGCTTATACCTTGTAAGTTTTGTACCGAGTGCATATATGTCTCTATTAAAGAGGAAAAGGAGCTGGGTGTGGTGGTGCATGCCTATAATCCCAGGCTGAGACAGGAGGATTGCAGGTTCGCGGCCAGCCCCAGCTACTTAGTGAGGCCCTCTGCAACTTAGTGAGACCCTGTTTCAAAATAAAGAATAAAAACTAGGGCTGGGGGTGTAGCTCGGAGGTAGACTGTCCCTGGGTTTAATCTCCAATTCCACAAAAAAAAAAAAAAGGAAAAGGAAAAGCAATGTTGATTCTGATGGCCACAAAGATTAAGAACCAATGTGAATGAGGAACACATAAGAGTCCCGGGAGAGAGTGAATGTGTCCCTTAGAACATGAACACCATTTGGCAGAGGATGAGGACATTTGCCCGGGGCAGGCCTGGCTGGGCAGGAGCCACACGCAGAGAGTAGTGCCAGGACACAGCCAGATGCAACAGTTCCACGTGTGAGTCTCATTTTGACTCGTGAACTGACCCCCAAGAAGGTAGCTTTTCTTCTCTGGAATCTCATCACCCTTTGGGCTGGAACTGTGGCTCCAGCACTTGGATTCTGGCCGCCTTTCTGATCTCATAGTTCTTTCTTCCAATCTCCCTGTGGGTTTCTCTCTCTCCCCAAGTCTCTCACTTTGGTTTCTTTTTTTTGCCTCCTCATGCCTGAGACCTTTCTCCTGGCTCCTCTACCCTCCTCCACCCCCAGCAGCCTGGTTTTGCAGATAAGATCTTATCCAGATGTGAGCAGCCTTGGTGTCCCACTCACAGAATTTCCCACTCACAGAATTTCCCACTCACAGAATTTCCGCTTTCCCCTACCACCTTTTTTTCTGTACTCAGCTCTGTCAACCTCCTTGAGCTGCCTCCAGCTCTGCTCACGTCTGTTCCCGGCATCCCTCACCCACTCTAGCACATTCTGCATTTAATCACTAGTGTCTCGAAGCAGAGTCTGTTGTTCTTCACAGTCCCACCACCTTTCTGATCCCATGGTTCATCAAAAGCTTCTCTCCCTCCCAGCAGGCCTGCCTCCTGTTCCAAGCAGGTCTCTTGTCCTACAAATGTCTTACAGGGAATAGATTAACAGAATGCATGCCCACGTCTGCAGTTAACCGTCGCTCCTGGCTTCCAGATGACCATACCCTGAATCCACACCTATGTCTTAGATGTGGGGGAAACATGCAGTACTGAAATGCATGAGCTCTGAATTCAGACTTCTTGGGTTTAAATTCTTTCTCTGCCAGCTGCATAAGTAGATGCACAACCTTGACAAAATGACTTAACTTCTTTGGGCCTCACTTTTTTCATTTGCAAAATTGAGAAAATGGCAATATTTGCTATTTTATGAGGATAAAAGATATACAATGCTAAATGTAGAGCCTGGCCCATTTCAAGCTCTTAAAAAACAATTATTAAAAAAAATTATTTTGTTATTGTTTTTACTACAGCAAGTGGTTTGGCTTTGGAACTCTTTTTTTCTAGACAATGTGCCATGGTTTTATACCCAGGTGCTAAAATTATCATATGAATCTAATGTATAGAGACTATATCTTTTTTTTTTTTTAATGGTACTGGGGATTGAACCCAGGGGCATTCAACCTCTGAGCTACACCCCCTGACCTTTTTATTTTGAAAGAGGATTTTTGCTAGGTGGCTAAGGGTCTTGCTAAGTTGTTGAGGTTGGCCTTGAACCTGTGATCCTCCTATCTCAGTCTCCTAAGTACTGGGATTATAGGTGTGTACCACCACACCTGGCTAGATTGTATCTTGTTAACCAGATATATGCAGTATGTATATGAGAGTCTTTCCAGCACATTTGGTTCACATCATTTCATTTGGTCCTCAAAACAAGCCCGGACCACAGGCAGACCATCTTGCCTTTCCTATTCTACAAAGACTTAGACACACTATGTAGCTTTTTCAAAGTCATATAACAAGTGGTTGGTGAAATAAAATCTAGCCTATAGATCTTCTTGCTCTTCCCACTAAGCCATACAGAGCAGGGCTGGGCAAACTTTTCCTGCAAAGAGCCAAAATAGTAAATCATTTATGTTTTATAGGCCACATGCTGTCTCTGTCTCATATTCTGCTTCTTCTTCACTTTTTTAAAACAACACTTCAAAAATGTAAAAGTGATTCTTAGCAACAGCCCAGTACAAAAAGAGATCATGGCTACCTTTGGCCCAAGGGTTGTAGTTTATCAACCACCAACACAGATTATGCTGATATATCAAAATACAAGCCTAATGAAATAGATCTACCCAAGAAACTTCACCCTCTTTTAGGCATTGTTTGTTAACATTTATTAAATTGCTACTCTTTGTGAAATACTGTTCCAAGTGGTATATATGTATTAACTAATTTAGTCCTCAAGGTGACCCTAGTAGATAGGGACTGTTGGCAGCTTCATTTTATATATGTATGGGGAAACTAAGGCAGAGGGAAGTTAAGTAGCTTTTTTAAAGTCATGTGGCCAGTGGATAGCAAAGCTAGGATTCTAATCTGAGCAGTTCAGCCCAAAAGCCTGTGCTCCAAACTGCTTGTATCTCTTTTGGGAGCACTGATGGACACAGCTATTTGGGAGAGAGAAAGGGGGCAGGGGGAAGCAGGGAACCTCCGGAGGCTTCTGGAATAGGTGTGTTTCAGAGCAATTCACCTTGATGCTAAGGGCACAGACGCATGCCACCTGTGTTCTGTAAAGCATCGCCAGGCTGGAAGGCTGTGGTAGCTTTCCTTCATGCCATTACGATAGAGAGGGGACGGATAAAACTGCAGCGGCATCTTGATTTGAGAAAAGCACTTGATTGGATCTCATTAAATTTTAATCATAAGCTGAATTCAAAATAAATTGAAAACTGGTTGACAGAGCACAAACAAAGGGTGATGATAAATGGCGATGCATCTCGAGAGGGGATATCTTCCAGGGGACGCCTCTGAGGCAAGGACGGGAAGGATTTAATGAAGGTGTTATGTCCCTGGAAGAAGACAAATCGTGTCGCAAGGAACAGAGGGAGGGCCGAGCGAGCAGCCTGAGTCATTAATAAACCACATTAGCAGCTCCTAAATAATCAAGGCCGGGCGTTCACCAACTGCTTCGATGTTTTATTTGTCTATTTTTTTTTTAGCATCCTTTGGGTCAACAAGAGGGTTGAAGAGTCCTAGAGATACCCAGCATGCATATTTCAAGTGGATATAATAAAGAAATATATACATTTACAGTTGGGAGAATCCTCAGATTCAATTTGGATCAGAAACTTTCAATTATAGATTCTCAAGATCTTGTTTTTCATTCCCCAGAGAGGAATTTTTTTATGTGTCTTAAAGACATTTTTTAAAAAATCTGTAAATGTATTAATGTTCTCTGTTTACTGCCCAAATGCATGCACAATTTCATAACATCGGTTTGCTCAGTGGAAGGTTGGTTTTGAGTGAACTGTTTGGCTCAGATTCAAACTCCAGGGAACATATGCTTCCAAGTTTACTTGCAGAATTTCCCTGTCAGAGAAGTTCTTCCATTAGGTCTGCCAGAGGATTTAAAGTGTGAGCCATAGAGACGAGGGGACATTTACTTGCCTCTGGACATAAACCTGCACAGGAATACACACATCAGGCTGAGCACAGCACGGCATGAACTGATTTGATTTGAGGAAGTTCACTTGGGGACTCCTCTGAGCTGCTAGGGAGGAGATGGACAAATGGGAAGAGACCAACTGTGTTACGTTACAAGTTGGTAATAAACACTTAGACAACAATCTCATATCCGCCTGTGTTCTCTTGTTATCATTGTTTTTGTTTTATTTTTCAGATAAGATGGTTTTTCTGAGCATATTTTTTTGGAGTGCTAGGGATTGAATCCAGGAGTATCTACCTCTGGACTACACCCCCAGCCCTATTTTATTTATTTTTTTTTTAGAAACAAGGTCTCACTAAATTGCTGAAGTCTCACTAAGTTGCTGAGGCTGGTCTTGAACCTGCGATCCTCCTGTCTCAGCTTTCCAAATACTGAGATTCCAGGTATGCACCACCATACAACCTGCCTAAGTATACATTTCTGATCCCTAATTTATTCCAGGCCAGAGTAAAGGAGAAGAAGGAATGGAAAGGAAGAGAGGGGTGTGGAAGAGAAGTGAGGAAAGTGGGGAAACCCTGAAGAAAAAATTTTTAATTTGCCCTTTATTGGTGTAGCAGAGAGACTTCTTTTTTTTTTTTTTTTGCAGTACTGGGATTGAACCCAGAGGCATTCTACCTCCGAGCTACACCCCAGTCCTATTTTTTTATTCTTTATTTTAAAACCAGGTCTCACTAAGTTGCAGAGGGCCTCACTAAGTAGCTGAGGCTGGCTGCGAACCTGGATCCTCCGGTCTCAGCCTCCCAAGTACTGGGATTACAAGCATGTGCCACCACGCCCTGCTCCAGAGAGACTTCTTTATCTTGAGATTTGTATGCATTAGGGACCTGAGAAGGGCCAGTTGGAAGAAAAGGGAAAGAAGGAATACAGGTAAAAGGCAAGAGTGTTACGGGGTAAGCCAGTAGCCCCAGGAGTCTGGGCAGACAGCTTGGGGTGGGAAGAGAGGGAGGGATACCTACTGACCCTGGGCAAGGAAAGAGGGAAAGCACAGAGCCCTGGGCCTAGGACCATGACATGGCAGAGGAGAGCCAAGTTTCCCTCATCACCGAGGGAGCTGCCAAGACCCCAGGCAGCCTTGGGCTGCGGGGACTGCAGGGGGTTCCAGTCAGTCCTTCCCTCCCTAATAGTTTGATCTCAGCTGCCTGGGCAGGGAACCAAGCCAAACCCACACAGCTCTCAGTGCCACCACATGGATGAAAGGCCGCCCTTCCTCCGCCAGCTTACAACTTCTGGTCTCCAGGGAGGCCTGTGTACACATCTGAGAGCACAAGTGTGTGCACACACATGCAGGCCCAGAGCGTGCTGAGCTGTCAGGTTGCCGAACACATGTGGGCCCTAAGAGGCCTGCTGGGCACAAGACAGGCATGCAGGAGGGAGAAAGGACAGCCTGGGCTTCATGAACTAAAAATATCTTGGTGACAATGCATTGGAAGAAACAGGAGAGGCCCGGGGGGGGGGGGGACGGCGTCTCGGTTCCAGTTCTCGGATGCTTTCTCACGAAAGGCCTGCTGGATTGTTTTGATAAGGAAATGCGATCAAACATTAGGGGTCATTTAGTTGGATCTGAAAGGAATTTAAAGTTTAATGTGCCTCATCTGGGTTCTTTTTTTTTTCCTGCAGCAGTTGCCTGCAATTCATAAATGTACGTTTTTAAAGGCTAATCTAAAATTGCCTGCAGTAGAAAAATGATTTGAATTCAGGATATATCTGAGATTTCCATTCTGCGATGTGTAAAACATTGATTTAATTTAGACAAACTACCCCACCATAATCTATCTTGCTGAATGCCTGTTAAAGATTGCCTGCAAATATGACTTTCTCCTCTCCTTTTAATTTTCAGAGTATTTGAAAGTCACCAACTCCTTAATCCTAGAAGCAGGCTTTAGTGTTTTCTGTCTCTGCATCCTCTAAAAATGAGAAACCGTGAGTTAGGAAGCTTCTCTCTGACATACTAACATGTTATCTAGACTCGCTCCTAGTTAGCCCACCCCTATGCGATGAACAGAGCAGAGTGGCTGTTATCCGTCTCTGGACACTCATCCTAGAATGGCTTGGAGCAGGGCACCAGATGAAGAATGACTGTGCTGGGGCCTTTGTGGATCGCAGCGAGGCTGGCAGCTGAACCACAGTTAGCCTGAGTTCAGATAATGATGCGTGGTTATTCGAAAATAAAAATCAGGAACTCACCGCAGGTGAGTTGAGATTTCTGTTCTCTCATCCCAGAGGAACAGAGAGAAACATCTAAAAACATGGCGAGGGCTGTACCAAGGTCTTGATAGCCCACAGAAAGTTTAGCAATACCAAAAGCCCTGAATCGGCCCACCCCAGTCAGCCAGAGCCTGTTGGAACTGTACAGACAGCAAATAAGTGCTCAAAAGAAACAATAACACAAAAAAATTTTTTAAAGCAGTGGTTTGGAAAAGGTTAAGGATTCAGTGTATCTGCCATGCAGTAATGAGTCTAATCACAGTCATCACCCTTACACAGTGCTGGGATGTGTCTCACTGTTTCCTTTCCCCTCCTATTAAAGGCCCCACATGCTGGCAGGAGAGGTTTCCTGCTCCAGCAGTCAGTCCCTGGCTCTTGGAGCCGAGCTTGCCTGCCAGTTCTTTGGCCTGCCTTGACTCTGTGAGCGCATGCACACGGCGATGCTTCCTGGGTAACCCACACGGGACGTGAACTAATTCAAGAAATCCCCTGTTCTTTCCTAGCTGGCTAGAGCCAAGATTGACGCCTGGGTTCTAGGCAGCTCTCCTGCTGAGCCGCACTGCCCAGCCTCCCCATCCTCCCTCCCGACTGTTGCTTTACCTTTGGCCTGGAGAGCAGAGGAGTGAAGCAGAAATCAAAGAAGCTTAAAGGAACCTGGGCACCCATGAGGCGTTTGATAGTATGCTGGGTTCTGGGGGCTAGAAAGTATAAAGAAACAAAGTCCTACTCAGACATGGTGGCACCCACCTGTAATCCCAGTACTTGGAAGGCTGAGATAGGAAGATCGCAGATTCGAGGACAGCCTCTACAACGTAGTGAGACCCTTACCAACTTAGCAAGAACCCTATTTCCAAATAAAAATAAAATAGGGGTGGGGTGTAGCTTGGAGGTAGAATGCCCCTGGATTCAATTCCAGGTACAAAAAAAAAAAAAAAAAAAGAAACAAACAAAAAAGAAAAGAAAAAGAAAAAGAAAAAGAAAAAGAAAAGGAAAGAAAGAAGAAAGTCCTTTTCCTTGAGGGGCTAACCAACAAGTAGCAGGAGATATGATTTATATATGTAATAATCAATAAACAAAACACATGACTTCTAAGACCACCCATTATGGCTGCCCCTCTGAGCCTGCCCGAACCTTGTTTGGTTAGAAAGGAACTTACACGTTGCCATGCCAGTCCACACACACACACTTTCCTGATGAAGAAATCCAGGCCCAGGGGAGCCAAAGCGAATTGCTTAAGAGATGGAACCAAAGTGGAGTGAGAAATTGGAACCAAATTTCCAGTCCTCCTTTTTCACGATTTACCTGGATTTAAAAGACAATCCCCCTATTCTAAGAGACCACTTTGGACCTGGAACTCACAAGAAGTTTGGTTAGCTTTAAGATAAAGTCCTAGCATTTCTTCCCTTGTGTCCCCCAAGTCTCTTCCAGCACCAACAAATGTCCAGCTGCCTGTGAGGACAGCAGGCTGTGGGGCTGCGGAGGCTTACACCCGGCCCCAGAGCCGAGAGGGATTTCCTGGCCCAAGAATGCCGTGTTGATTTTTTCCCCCCTGCATAAAACCAGGATAGAGAAAATTTGGGAGTTCTCCTTCCCACTCTGCCACTGACGTGTTCTGGGGCAGGAAGCCAGTTACTTAATCCTCCCCATTGCTGGCTCCCTCCTCGGATGAGTGGGGCTTGAATTCTTGATTGAATCTTGTGGGGACATTGGTTCCAAACGAATGGTTCCCAGGCAGCTCAGAAAGGGCCGGTGTGTGCCTCCTCTCCTCAAAGAGTTAACCTCAGCTCGCCTGTCTGAAACACTAAACCAGGGACACATTCTCACTGCAGAAACTATCATTTTCTCAGCCCAAGCCGGTCTCCAAACAAGTTAAAGGTGGGGAGAGGAGGGCAGAGGAAAGTAGGGGCAGAGCATTTCAGCGAAGGAAAAAGCAGAGTGTTTTGAAAAATGGGTCAGTGGTTAAGAAAGCTGAAGAGGGAGGCGTCACTTACCCTAGATCCACCCGGGACAGCAGCGGGGGCCCGGGGGTGGTCGCGCTCTCTGTTGTTCCTCTCTCCACCTAGGCTGGCTCTCAGTCGATCGCCCTCCCTCGGCCTCTCCAGGCCCAGGTAAGTTGTAGAACAGGCTCCAAAGCAGGAAGTGGAAGTTGTATGCAAATCTCTACGAGGTAGGAAGCCTCTGCTCAGAAATCTCCCAGTGGGCAGTGAATCAACGGCTAAGTCACTTTAGTTCTTAAAACAGAAACCTCCTTCATTCACTAGAAAGAGCCAGTGGCCAATTAGACTGCATTTTTGTTTTCACCACCCAGCTAAGAACTGCCGAGGAGTGCCCCGGCCTCGGGTGATCACAGGGCTGTGGCCCCAGAAGGGGACTGAACTTGAGTGTTCAGATTGCTTATTCATTAGCAGCTTCAAACGAGGCGACCTGGCAGATAATGGGGAGCCATAGGAAGCGAGAGCTTCTGACCGGCTTCTTACTGCCTCTAACATCAGCAATTGCTGCCCACAACCATAGAGGAGGCACTCCCGGTCTGTGCCCCCTGCACATGTACACACACATGCACACACACACACACGCACACACGCACACACGCGTGCACACACACACACACTATCCTCCTCTTGCTTCCCATTTCATGACCTCAAGTTTATTTTTTCCTTCCCATCGTTTAACCAGTAGCCTACAGAATTTGTTGTATAAAGGGATGCTGGAGGCAGGATCATACCGCAGTGATGTGATGCATATAAATGTAGACGACTTTGCAGGCAGCAGAGGGTGATGGCGTCAGTGACAGCTTTGGAGTCAGAGGCACAGGGTACGAATTCAGCCATGCCATGGCAGGCTGGGCTCCATGCACAGTGCTCCTGCTGCTGGCCTTGTCCGAAGAGGTCCCCGGGCCAGCCCACCTGGCTGGCTACCTTGCCACTGTCATGTAGGGAACAAGAACCTAGAACGTTCCCATTCAGATTGGGCCAGGTTCTGCTCAAGTGCGACACCTGAAGCAGATTGTTCAATATTCTACAAGCAAAGGAAATGTGGTTTGGTTTTTAAAATAGCCTAATATAGGCAATATAACTTTTTTAGTGTACATTTGCAACAGAATACTATGTAATGTTAAAAATCATAAATATCTATACTTATTATTTCTTTTTTTTATTTATTTATTTATTTTTGCGGTACCGGGGATCGAATGCAGGGGCGTTCTACCTCCGCGCTACACCCCCGGCCCTATTTTTTATGCTTTATTTTTGAAACCGGGTCTCACGAAGTTGCGGAGGGCCTCACTAGATACAGAGAGAGAGAGAGAGAGAGAGAGAGAGAGAGAGATCGATCAATCGATCGATCGATCGCACGGTTGGCCGCGAACCCAGATCCTCCGGTCTCCGCCTCCCAAAGTACTGGGATTACAAGCGTGCGCCACCACGCCCGGCTCTATACTTATTATTTCTACACACAAACGTGGTAAAGTGGCCCTGAGATATTATTTAGTGAAAAATATTATCTTCTTGCCAATATAAATGATATACACACATATAGAGTTATGATTATTCATGCTGGTCCCCAGGACCTAGCACACCACCCAGGACATTGGAGGTAATCATTGCATACCTGCTAAGCGATGGAGGTAGAAATGTCCAGAAGGATGCCACGCTGTCTAGTCGTGGTCATTTCAAGGGAGTGGGATTGAGGGAAATAAGTGAGAATGGAGGTCTTTATATGATACACAACTGGGTTGATTTGGTTTTGATTGCTTTTTTTCCATGAGCATTTTGTAACTTTTCATTAAGAAGAATAACTTTTTAATTTTTAAAAGTATGTCCTTGGCCTTGAACTCTCTGCTTCAGAATGATTATCAGAATATACTTTTAGGGGGACTGGGCATGTTGCTCAGTGGTAGAGAGCTTGCCCCAGATACATGAAACCCTGGGTTCAAAACCCTGGGTTGATCCCCAGCACAAAACAAAACAAAATAAACCACAGACTAATCTTCAAGGGTGGGTGGGTAAGGGAGAATGGCATTTGTGGGATGGTTTGTACCAGGATAGTTTGTAAAAGCTGTTGATGTTAGGTGAGAACATAAAAGGAAAGAAGAATGGCATGGGGGGGAGAAGGCGGGGGTACAAGAGAAGGGGAGAGATGGCAATATTTTTCGTGTCTCTAGATGTCCTTAAATGGATTGGGGCAAGCCTCAAAGGTGCTTCTGTCAAGTCCATCCTTCTGAATACCATCCATCAGGAAGAACAAGGGGAACCTTTTCCGTTTCCCGGGCCGCCGGGCCTAGGGCCCTGTGGGAAGAGTATCAAGTGCTGAAGTGCTGCTTTTAATTGCTGTTAGCTAGGCCTCCCTCCTCTCCAAATCTACCCTGAGCAGAAAGGCAGGCACTTGGGGGAATGAGTTAATGGCTCCTTCCTAGAAACCTCTGCTGGGCCCCTCCAGAAAAGCAGCCTGCGGATGTAAACTGTTTAGAGAGAGTGTTCTGGACCCGAGACACTTCTGTCTGAGCATGCCTGTGGCAGTGAAATATGGATGGCAGGGAGGCTGGGAAATAAACATCTCTGGCCCCCAGGAGCTCCCCCTGCTTCCCAGGCTAACAGATACACGTAGTTACCATCACAGGGGAACAACGCGCTTCATGAGGACCTGGGAGCACGTTTAATCCTCCAAACAGTCCTGGGAGGTGTGTCCACTGCATTCCCACTTTACTTTTGAGGAAACTGAGGCTCAGAGGCATTGAGTAACTTCTCCAAGGACACACAGCTGGTCCTTGGAGAAGGGTTCAAACCCAGAGCTGTCTCGCTTCCAGGTGGCTCCTTCCCCTCCTTCCATTGCCAGCTGCAGCCTGTGTTTCTTACATGCTTGGGTGGAGCTCAGGTATTTTGCTTTCTTTGCATAACTCTTGACAGCACTCAAGAGGGGAAAAAAAGGTGTGGGCAACAGAAGGGTGTGTCTGTCTGTGACTGTATCCGTCACCCTGGTGCTGTTTATACAGTGACGGCTGCTGTGGAAGTAATAGCTAGAGTAGTTGAGGTGTGCATAGCCTCCCCCTCCTGCTAAAAATCCAGGAGGAGAGGATTTGCCAGATCCTAGAGTCTGCTGTGTCTTTGTCTGTTTGGGTTGCTCTAACAGAATACCCTAGATTGGGTGGTTTGAACAATATTCATTTCTTAGAGTTCAGGAGGCTGGAAAGTCCAAGATCAAGGCCCCAGCAGATTCAGTGTGTGGTGAAAGCCCGCTTCCTGGTTCATAGATAGCCTTTTTCTTGCTGAATCCTCACAGGGCAGAAGGCTAGGGTGCTCCCTGGGCTCCCTTCTTTAGGAGTACTAATCCCATTCATGAGGGCTCCACTGTCATGACTCCCACCTCCTCATGGGGTTAGGATTTCAACATATGAATTTTTTTTGGAGGAGGGCACGAACATTCAGTCCATAATAGTATTCTTGCCAAAGACATAATTAGATTAAAGGTCAACTTCCCCACCCCCCACAAATAGAATTAAACCAAACCATGGGACCTAATGCTCAGAACCTCTCCATGCTACAGCATTCGTCTATGAAAAAGGAACAAGGACTTTTTCCTTGGACAATCTTGACTTTCCATTTTACAGCTATGATTTCAAGCACTGAAGAGGCCAAGTGAACTATGACAGAGCACGTGGAAGAGATGACACCACCACCGTCGTGCTCGTCCCTGAGGGGGCCCTGGTTCAGAGGGTCCCAAGTGTTAGGCGCTGGCCGGCTGACTCCCGCAGAGGAATGACCGCCGCGGCAGAAAAAGAGGTGCCAGGCCCAAGTGTCTGGTCCCGCCCTGGGGTTCCCTCAGTTGCACAACCGTTAGTGAACGCTGGTATTATTTCAGACATGCACTAGGTGCTTGGCTTGCAAAACCATTCACAACATGTTTGGTGTCTCTTTCTGATGTGTAAACTGGTGAGACAGACCATTCTAAACCAACCAGCTTTTAGACAAAGCTGTGGAGTCCAGCTGAGGTTCACATCTCCCCTGCTTTGATGGGCTGCTTCAGTCCAGAGAAGCTGCTAGGCCCAGGTAGATGCCAGACGGATCACCACCCTCCTTTGCTCCCACCCAGCCCTGGGCCCTGCTGCCACATGTCCAGATGGCGCCTTTCCTCTATTTATTTAATATTTATTTTTGTGGTACTGGGGATTGGACCCAGGGACATTCTACCTCCAAGCTACACCCCCAGCCCTATTTTTTATTTTTTATTTTTGAAACAGGGTCTCACTAAGTTGCAGAGGGCCTCACTAAGTAGCTGAGGCTGGCCATGAACCCGCGATCCTCCTGTCTTAGCCTCCCAAGTATCGGGATTACAAGCGTGCGCCACCACGCCTGGCTTAAACTTGGGGATTTTGAGGCAAGGCATCAACGGATGTACATGTCTTGGTGACACGTAATGGCTGTGGATTATCTGTCAGACAGTCGGTGAAGCATATGATCAGGATTTTCTTTGGGAGCAGAAAAAACATGACAGACAGTTGCACATTTTTTTTTTTTTTGGTACTGAGGATGGAACCCAGGGGCATTCTACCTCCGAGCTACACCCCCAGCCCTATTTTATTCTTTATTTTGAAACAGGGTCTCACTAAGTTGCAGAGAGCCTCACTAAGAAGCTGAGGCTGGTCTTAAACCTGAGATCCTCCTGTCTCAGCCTCCCAAGTACTGGGATTACAAGCGTGTGCCACCATGCCTAGCTCCTCTTTTTATTTATTTAAATTTATTGTGGTACTGGGGATTGAACCCAGGGGCAGTCTACCTCTGAGCTACACCCCCAGCCCCCCCTTTTTTTTAAATTTTGAAATAGGGTCTCACTAAATTGCTGAGGCTGGCTACAAACCTGTGATCCTCCTGTCTCAGCCTCCCAAGTACTGAGATTACAGGCATGTGCCACCACACTTGGCTGGCCCTTTCCTCTTGACATCTTCTCTGGACTGGGTCCCGGTTCTACCAGCAGATTCTATCAGGACCTTCAGAATCTAACAGAGAGCTTTTGGTGACAAACTCTCAGAAAAGAAAGGTCAGCTCTCAGTCTTCTTCTTTCCAACAGTTTTGCTCTGGTTTGAAGTTTATGTCCCTCCAAAATCCACGTGTTGAAACTTAATCGCCAATGTGATAGTATTTGTGAGGACAGAGCCCTCATGCATGAGATCAGCGACTTTATAAAAGAGCTGCAAGGGAGATTTCACTCCCTTTGCTTTTTCACTACACGAGGGCGCAGAAACCTCATCCATGAGGAACAGTTGCCACCAGACACAGAGTCTGCTGGCCACTTGATCTTGGGCTTCCTGGCTTCCAGAACTCGGAGAAATGAATTTCTGCTGTTAGATGCCTGAAACTGCAGGTAGTACCAAATGCTATATATAGTGTGTTTTCCTTCACATACATCCTTATGATTAAGTTGAATTTATAAATTAGGCACAGTAAGAGAGTAACAACTACTAATTAAATTACTACTAATCAAATAAAACAATTGTAACAATATACTGTCATAAAATTGCCAACATCATTATACTTGCCCTTTGGGAACATTATTCAATAAAATAAGAGTTACTTGAGCACACAACAGGACAACAACCTGATAACCAAGATGTCTGCTAAGTGACTAACAGGCATGTAGAATATGCAGTAGGGATGATGGAATGGACAGCTCAAGTTTTCATCATGCTACTCAAAATGGTGCACAGTTCAGCCGGGCGTGGTGGCGCACGCTTGTAATCCCAGTACTTTGGGAGGTGGAGACCGGAGGATCCGGGT
>PVJS01010401.1:0-48097 GCA_004027185.1 Glis glis | reverse complement strand
TTTATTTTGAAACCGGGTCTCACGAAGTTGCGGAGGGCCTCACTAAGTAGAGAGAGAGAGAGACAGGGAAAGAGAGAGAGAGAGACAGGGAAAGAGAGAGAGAGAGAGAGAGAGAGCTGAGGTTGGCCGCGAACCCGGATCCTCCAGTCTCCGCCTCCCAAAGTACTGGGATTACAAGTGTGCGCCACCACGCCCGGCTTAAAAATTTTAAAAACCAAGAATACCACAGCAGAATACAGTACCTTAAGTCCTTCTTTCTGGAGATCTTGAGCAAGTTCACTGCAAAGTTCTTGACACAAGCTGTACTGTTCTTCTGCTTTATTTATTTCACTGAATGTCCTAGAAAGGTAAGAACGATTTTGGTGTACAATGTAAACCATAACCCAAGATAATTTGAGAATTATATAATATATTTAAATGGCCTATCATTAATTTATATTTTCTGCAGTGCAAAATAAAGTTTTCAGATGAACAAAGATATAATTAAGTAAAAACATCTATGGTCTATGTAAATAATAGAAAACCATTTAGATAGGTTAACTGATCAGCAAAGAAACAACTTTATGCTCTTGTTTTCTCTATAATATTTTAAAAAATGATTAGCCACCAAAAGATAATGATAATGCCTCTTATAACACAGTAGGGTATATGTGTATAGAGATTCTGCTACAGAGGACTATTTTAAGAAAGTACATAAGAGAACAGTATTCCAATTATTGCATATGAATTTTCTGGAGAGAAATGTTTCTAAGTAGATCTAAGGGGTTAGTTCATGGTATCCAGGTAGGGTTGTCTAGTAGATAACTGGAAATGGAGGGCTGGTAAGAATAAATGTAGAAATTTGGAATTCATCTTCAAAATAGTATTGAGTGATGATATTAATATGAAAGAGGAAGACACTAAAGTGACCAGTGCAATGAGTATAAAACCCCGAGCAAATGACTATTCAGTAGAGCCCCCCTAACCCTACCCAGCTACTTGGTTCCCCTCCCAAGTGGCGACCAACACTGCCAGCTTCTTATTCTTACGAATTCTTTTGAGATATTCCACACTGCTATGGTTTGGATATAATTTGAGTATGTCTCCTAAGGGTTCATGTGTTGAAATTTAATCAATAGCTTGAGGTATTAAGAGGGTAGAAACAATATGACTATGGTGTTTAGAGAGGGAACCTTTGGGAGGTGAATAGAATTAGATAAGGTCATCAGGGTGGAGCCCCCATGATTGAATACTGGTGGCTTTATAAGGAGAGGGAGAGAGAACAGAAGAGATACATACATGGCTTCCTGTCTCTGGTTATGTTTTGCCCCATACTGCCTTGTAACAGTAAGAAGACCATCAGGGCCATCAAGTGATATGGCCTCCACAGTTGAACTTCCAGGCTAAAGGACTCTCTTTTCTTTAAAAGTTATCCAACTACAGTTATTTTGTCACAGTAATTAAAAATGGGCTCATATACACATGTATAAGCAAACAATATTTCCCCTCATTTTTTACATAAACATTAGAATATTATATACATTGTTCAACACCTTGCTTTTCTCAATTTATCTTGGTGAGTAGTCCCAATGAATAAATAATTCTGTCATTTTATATGGAACCACAACATTCTAAATTAAAGCTATATCATTTAATCAATTCTCTATTCATGGATTTTTAGCCATTTTCAATAGCCATTATAAATAGCCATTTTCAATCTTTTGTTAGCACAAAAATGCACTGAACCAGGTATGGTGGCGCATGCCTGTATTCTCAGCTACTGGGGAGGTGGAGGGAAGAGGATTGCAAGTTTGAAGCCAGTCTGGACAACTTATCAAGACCCTGTCTCAAATTAAGATAAAAAAAGGGTTGGGGATATAGCTCAGTGGTAATGCACCCCTGAGTTCAACCCTAGTACCAGGTCAAAAGGAAAGAAAAGAAAAGAAAGGAAAAGAAAAAAAGGAAGAAAGCAACTACAATGAATAACCTTGAGTATGTATAAAATGGCATGTGATTACATCTGTTAAATGAATTCCTAGAAATAGAACTCAGGGACTGGAGTTCTAATACATATTTAATCTGTGATTCTAATAGATATTGCCAAATTTCTTGTCCTTGTGATAGGCCAAATAATGGTCCCTAAACATGTCTACATCCGCCAGGCATGGTGGCCTACGCTTGTAATCCCAGTGCTTGGGAGGCTGAGACAGGAGGATCACAGGTTCAAAGCCAGCCTCAGCAACTTAGCGAGGCTATCAGCAACTTAGTGAGACCCTGTTTCCAAATAAGACATAAAACTGGGCTGGGGGTGTAGCTTGGTGATAAAAAGCCTCTGGGTTCAATCCCCAGTCCCCCCCCCCAAAAAAAAAAGATGTCAACATCCTAATCCCTGGAACCTGTGAATCTAGTACTTTACATGGCAAAAGGGACTTTGCAGATGTAAGTAAACTATGATGGGTAGATTATCCTGGGGTATCCACAGGTATGCCCACTGTAATCCCAAGAGTCTTTATAAAATGGAGGCAGGAGGGTCGGAGTCAGAGAAAGAGATGATGCTGGGACTATGAGCCAAGGATGCAAGCAGTCTCTAGAACCTTTGGTCAAGAAAGAAATTCTACCCTATAGCCTCCAGAAGGAATGTAGCCCAACCAACAACTAAATTTTAGGATTT
Source organism: Glis glis (assembly GCA_004027185.1). Taxonomy (NCBI): domain Eukaryota; kingdom Metazoa; phylum Chordata; class Mammalia; order Rodentia; family Gliridae; genus Glis; species Glis glis. Next base: position 45,447 of record PVJS01010401.1, on the reverse strand, counting down.
TTTGACCTTCAGAATGGTAAGAAAATAAAACAGGTTGTGCTAAGCCACTAAATTTGTAGCAATTTGTTGTAACAGTAATAAGAAGCTAACATACCTTCTCTAAAGTTTATACCTTTTCCACTCCCATTGTCTTGGCAATAGAGTATGTTAAAATATCTTTGCCAAATCTGATCAATAAATAATGCTATCTTAGAACTTTGTTTTTCTTAAATGAGAATAAGAATATTTTGATGTATTTTAAGAGTCATTTTTATTTCCTTTTCTGTTAACTAGATTTTTGCTCTTTTTTTTTCTACTGGTATATCAGCACTTTCTTATTGATTGTAAGAGTTCTTTACATATTAAAGTTAGCTCTAGTATGTGATTATGAATTGCAACCTCCCTCTCCCTAACCCCATACCAAATTTGATTTTCCTTTTTTTTTTTCTTGCAGTACTGGGGATTGAACCCAGGGGCATTCTACCTCCGAGCTACATCCCCAGCCCTATTTTTTAAATTTATTTTGAAAGAGGGTCTCATTAAGTTACGGAGGGGCTCACTAAGTAGCTGAGGCTGGCCGTGAACCCGGATCCTCCGGTCTCAGCCTCCCAAGTATTGGGATTACAAGCGTGCATCACTACACCCAGCTCCAAATTTGATTTTCTTTTTTTTTTTTCTTTTTTGCGGTACTGGGAATTGAACCCAGGGGCATTCTACCTCTGCACTATACCCCGGCCCTATTTTTTTTTTTATACTTAATATTTTGAAACCAGGTCTCACGAAGTTGCGGAGGGCCTCACTAGGTAGAGAGAGAGAGAGAGAGAGAGACAGGTAGAGAGAGAGTGAGAGAGAGAGAGAGCGAGCGAGCTGAGGCTGGCCGCGAACCCGGATCCTCCGGTCTCTGCCTCTCAAAGTACTGGGATTACAAGCGTGCGCCACCACACCTGGACAAATTTGATTTTCTAATTTAATGTTTAAAAAGCCAAGGCATGTTTACATAGAAAAAAATAGACATATTTTCTCATATATCAAGTAGTGGTTTCAATAGCAAAAGACAAGAATGGAAAAAAATTCATTAAATTGGACAATACTATCTCACATTGGATGACTCCTTTCTCTCTCTCTCTGCTTTTATGTAAATCATAGCCTAAAACGCAATTCTTATCAAAGTCATTTATTGAGTGTGTTGTCTTATGGAAGTCATTCAGTTTTTCTGATGACAAATAATACATGTGAAATACAAACATAACCTCCTACCAGGTCACTGGTTCTTAAATGTCTCAGTGGAACTTTGCTGTTTTGAAGAAATAATTGAAAAACTTTAAAAAAATGAAGTATTTCCCCAAACAATAAAGTTCTATCAAGATTTTATTTGACTTCCAAACAAGATTACAAGCCCAATAAACTACATCATCTCTAAGTTGTCTTTCACCAATAATATTTACTACAGGTTGAGGCTCCTTTACCTAAAATGCTTAAGACAAGAAGATGAATTTAGATTTTGTTTTTTTTAATTTTAGAATATCTGTATGTACATAATGAGATGTCTTGGGGATGGGAACCAAGTCTAAACATGAACTTCACTCGTGTCTCATATCCACCTTATATACATAGCCTGAAGGTACCTTTATACAACATTTTTAGTGTGCCTGTGTATTAGCTGCAACTGACCATGTATGGTCAGGTGTGGAATTTAATTTTCCACTGGTGGCAGCATGTTGCTACTCAGAAAGTTCTGGATATTAAAACATTTCAGACTTCAGATTTTCAGATTAGAGATGCTCAGCCTGTATTGGATGCCTCCACTCATTCAACCAATATCTGAAGAGTTTCAAGAATTCCCATTGTTACTTCTTAATTTCCCAAGTAAATATTCAATTTCTTATAAATAAGAGTAAAAATTAAGATAAAAAATCCTAAAATGCTTAGTTTTTTACTGAATAGGAGTAAAACCGACATTTAAAAAATAATGACAGTGAACTTTTTCCCCCACTGAGGACGCAGCATGCAAAGATAATAAAACATTGTACCGAGGTATTTACTCCAGGAGTGTGAGCTGCTGAAAATTGTTATTGTGATTTGCAAATAATTTTTCAGTGATATAGTACTAAAATTAATTTAAAAATTAGTTTAAAGTGGCATTAATTATGAACAATTAACAATAAATAACAAAACATTACCTCTCAACGCTCATACTTTTCCTTTCTCCATCCCTTAAATGAAAAAAAAAATCTTTATTTTCTTTCTCAAAGAAAACTGAGTTCCTTTCGGAACTTAAAAATCTAAATATCAAAATTCACAACTTATAAAAGCTAATAGGAGGTAACAGTGCAGTTATAGGCTATAATCAAACTCTAATTTAACATCAGTTTTCATTTGGTGGCTAGAACATTAGCTTCTCTTGCCTATAAACCTACTCATTATTCATATATATCACTGAACAAAACCTCAGAATTAGGGGCAGAGCAATAGGAAGAAGATTGGGAATCTGAAGCAGCTAGTTTGACTGGATTCTAGCTGCTGTGATTGAAGTAACTGACACCAAGAAGTTGAAATGAAGCCAGGCATATTGGGACACACCTTTAATCCCAGTACTTGGGAGGCTGAGATGGGAGGGTAAGTTTCAAGGCCAGCCTCAGCAACTCAGTGAGACTCTGTTTCAAAATAAAAATAGAAAGGACTTGGGGGTGTAGTTTGGAGGTAGAATAAGAAATAGAAAGGGCTTGGGGATGTAGCTCAGAAGTAGAACCCCTGGGTTTAATACCCAGTACCAAAAAAAAAAAAAGTTGAAATAACATGTAGATTATTCATTTTCCAAATATTTAGTGAAAGTATTATAACTCAAGCAGTGTTCTGGAACTTGGGGATATAGTAATGAGTAAAACAGAGTAAGTGTCTATCCTTAAGAAACTTATAGCCGGGCGTGGTGGCGCACGCTTGTAATCCCAGTACTTTGGGAGGCGGAGACCGGAGGATCCGGGTTCGCGGCCAGCCTCAGCTCGCTTTCTCTCTCTCTCTTTCTCTCTCTCGCTCGCTCTCTCTCTCTCTCTCCTTAGCGAGGCCCTCTGCAACTTCGTGATACCCGGTTTCAAAATAAAGTATAAAAAATAGGGCCGGGGGCATGGCGCGGAGGTAGAACGCCCCTGCGTTCAATCCCCGGTACCGCAAAAAAAAAAAAAAAAAACAAAAAAAACTTATATCCCAGTGGAAGGAGTCAGATAAGCAAATACACAAGTAAATAGAGAATATGTTAGAAGGGGTAAAGTACTCAGATTAAACAACAAAGCAGAGTAGGGGAATAGAAAATATGGATTGAGGGGAAGGCGGACCTGCTATTTTAATCACAAATTACTTATGGATTTCCCTTAAAAGCCTTACCTACATCTCTCTAAATACCATAGGTTAATATAATATATGCTATATCAGAACTACATTGCTTTCAAACAGTTTGGAAAGAAAAAGAATAGAGCCGGGCGTGGAGGTGCATGCTTATAATTCCAGTACTTGGGAGGCTGAGACAGGAGGATCACAGGTTCGAAGCCAGTCTCAGCTACTTAGTGAGGCCTTCGCAATTTAGTGAGACCTTGTTTCCAAATAAAAAATAAAATAAGGCTGAGGATGTAGCTCAGAGGTAGAATGCCACTGGGTTCAATCCCTAGTATTGCACACACACAGAAAAAGAGTAATTTTTGGATTTCCTGCTTTTTTCAAATACTAAATTTATTTATAGTGCTGTGACATCTTCATCTTTCATTATATCCACTCAAGATCAAAGTCAGTTAACTGTAACTCAAAAGAATGAAAAGCAGCAAGAGATGAGCTTAGTAACAGAAGCGCTGCAATCTCAGTAAGAGTTAGCAGACTTAATTGGTTACTCAATTCTACCGGCAAACTCAGCAATTCCCTCCCCAGCCCCCCCCCCTTGCCTTTTCTTTCATTTGTGGTACTGGGGATTGGAACCAGGGGAATTCTATCTCTGAGTTATACCTCCAGTTCTTTTTTAATATTTTGTTTTGAAACAAGGTCTCACTAGGTTGCTGAGAGTCTTGCTAAGTTGATGAAGCTGGTCTCAAACCTGTGATCCTCCTGTCTCAGACTCCCAAGTACTGGGATTACAGGCATGCACCAGCACACCCAACTTGTTGTCCTTCCTTCCCCTTCCCCTTCTCTTTCCCCTTCCCCTTCCCCTCCTCCCTCCCTCCCCCTTCCTTCCTTCCTTCCTTGTACTAGGGATTGAACCCAGGGGTGTTCTACCTCTAAACTATATCCCCAGCCCTATTTTTATTTTTTATTTGGAAACAGGGTCTCACTAAATTGCTGAGGCTGGCCTTGAACCTGCGATCCTCCTGTCTTAGCCTCCCAAGTACTGGGATTACAGGCATGTGCCACCACATCTGGCTTTGTCCTTTATTTTAATTACAAGAGTATAAAGGAGTTGCTTTGAGAACAGTCTGACAGGGGATGACAAAATTATAAAAAAAAAAAGTGCCCAGGGTTCACTTCTGTGATTCCTAGTCTTTTCTTTCTTTCTTTCTTTCTTTCTTTCTTTCTTTCTTTCTTTCTTTCTTTCTTTCTTTCTTTCTTTCTTTCTTCTCTCTCTCTCTCTCTCTCTCTCTCTCTCTTTCTTTCTTTCTTCTTTCTTTTTCTTTTTTTCTGGTGCTGGGGATTGAACCCAGGGGCATTCTACCTCCAAGCTACAAATGCAGCCCAATTTTATTTTTATTTTGAAACAGGGACTTACTAAATTGCTGAAAGCCTCACTAAATTGCTGAGGCTGGCTTTGAACCTGGGATCCTCGTCTCAGTCTCTCAAGTTCTGGGATTATAGGCGTGCGCCACCATGCCCAGCTCCAGGGCCTTTTCTTTGCATGTTCTCTCTTCTCCTAGCCTTCCCATGGGTGGGCCCCTCAGGTTTCTACGTCTGGGTGCTGCACCCCCACACTCAGTCCCAAGTCATCTCCTATGCTCTCATTCTGTCTTACTTTCTTCGTTTGTTTATTTTCTATATCACTATTCTATAAACTCCATGAAGACAGTACTTGGTCCTGTTCACTGTTATTATCCTAGTGCCTAGAATAGTGCTTAACACAAAGCATGTAGCATTGAATGAAAAGAACATTTACACATCTGGAAAAGAAATGTAGTTAGTTCCTTAAGGCTTTCAAAGAATCATTAAATCTCCTGTCTTAAAGGATAAATTATGAAATATAAGCCATCTTTCTCTTCTCAACAACCTGACCACCAGCATTCCTCTTACATTCTGAACAAAGAACAAGGCAGAGGCAGAAAGAATATAACCATTGTTCCTCTTGTCCATCTACTCAACTGCTGAAGCCAGCAATGTAAGAGTGAGTCTTTATTGCTCTTTTCCTTTTCTCCCACATCCAATCTGCTGACTTTAACCCAGACATTATATTCAGAATCAAACTAGTCTAAAAGGCTTTTAAAACATGTTATCTCTATAGCCTCTATCTCAATGGTTAAGACTGACATTTCAGCAAATGATAAAGAAAAAGCAGAATTTTTATATGTATAGATACCTTGCCAGGTGTGTTGAACCTAGACCCAGGGAGATATGAAGGAAATAATGCCAAGATGTTTCAGAGAAAAGGAGAGAAAGTAATGCCCTCTGTTGGTAGAGTTCTGTGCAAGTAATAATTCCAAGGGCCTTTAACATTTTCTCTGTAACTTTTCCTATTCCAGAAACCTAGAAGAGAATCAATAGGTATCATTAATAGATTTTTAAATTAAGGTGAGAAATGAGAGTATAATTGTATTATATGATCATGTGACTATCTTTACAAGTCATTTAAGAAAACTGCTTTTATTACTTTTGGTCATATTTCCTAAACGCATGAAATTTTTAAAGGCATTTAAAAAAGAGTCTTGTGGTCATATAAACTTAAGGAATAGTAGGGTAAGCAAATTTAAATGCAACTCTGTTGCAAGATTTATGAATCTTTAATATTCTAATATATACATAGTTACCCACCCAAAGGTGGTACACTCTAAAGTTATTTGACTTCAGATAATGGAATACCTGTTCATAGTTTGAAACACACATTAGAAAACACTACTTTATAACTACATCTTATATATATATATACTATCCACTAACCATACATTGTATACTTTGACAGAACCTTTTTTTCTGAAAAAAGCATTGAAAATACTTTATTGAAATCTACTCATATACATTATGTTGAGTAAGAAAAGCAAACCCTAGAATATCATATAGTGTATAGTACAATTATTGCAAAACACAAGGACATATATGCAGAAAAACCCATAAGCTCTAAAGAATAATAAAATATATCCTTTCTGGAACACCTGGCAGATAATTTTATCATTTTAAAGATGGTAAAGACACGTTTCAGGACAGTGCATGAAAACTTAGTGAGACCCTGTTTCAGAATAAAAATATAGCCAGGCATTCTGGGCACACCTGTAATCCCAGTACTTGGGAGGCTAAGACAGGAGGATCGCAGGTTCAAAGCCAGCCTCAGCAACTCAGTAAGGCTCTCAGTACCTAGCAAGACCCTATTTCCAAATCAAAAATAAAATAGGTCAGTCGGGCATGGTGGCACACACTTGTAATTCCAGTACTTGGGAGGCTGAGACAGGAGGATCACAGGTTCCAGGCCAACCTCAACAATTTACTGAGACCCTGTTTCAAAATAAAAAGAAATTTAAAAAAAGGTCTGGGAGTGTGGCTCAGAGGTAGAATGCCCCTGGGTTGAATCTCGAGTCTCCAGTAACCCCCCACCCTGCGCCACACACACACCAGTGAAAATTCTTAATCTCCTTGATGTATCATACCTATTAATCTGGTATGGACTTGAGAACTAAGATAGTATTAAGTTATAAGTGAAAACACTCCTTCAAGTATTCTTTTTATTTCTTTCTCCTTTGTAGGAATTTGCTTAAAAGTCTATTGTCTGTTATCTATTATTTTCTTAAAAATTTCCTGCAAATAAGCTTTCTTTCTTTTTTTTTTGCGGTACTGGGGTTGGAACTCAGGGGTGTTCTACCTCTGAGCTACACCCCCAGTCCTATTTTTTATTCTTTATTTTTGAAACAGGGTCTCACTAAGTTGTGGAAGGCCTCACTAAGTAGCTGAGGCTGGCCGCGAACCCAGATCCTCTGATCTCGGCCTCCCAAGTAGCTGGGATTACAAGCATGAGCCGCCACACCCGGCTTGCAAATAAGCTTTCTAAACCTTACTTTTAGAGTTTCACAGAAAGATTTCTTCAAGTCCACATTCAACCACCCATTATAGTTCTTGCTTGTTTTTTATTGTTTTAAAACTTTTCAGTAGGCCGGGCGTGGTGGCGCACGCTTGTAATCTCAGTACTTTGGGAGGCGGAGACCGGAGGATCCGGGTTCGTGGCCAGCCTCAGCTCTCTCTCTCTCTCTCTCTCTCTCTCTCTCTTCTCTCTCCTTAGTGAGGCCCTCCGCAACTTCATGAGACCCAGTTTCAAAATAAAGTATAAAAAATAGGGCCGGGGGCGTAGCGCGGAGGTAGAATGCCCCTGGGTTCAATCCCCGGGACCGCAAAAAAAAAACAAAAAACAAAAAACTTTTCAGTAAAGAAAAAACACCAAAAACAAAATACGTAACAAAACAAAAAATAAATAACCCGATCAAAATGGGCAATTGAACTGCATAGAAACTTCTCAAAAGAAGAAACATAGCCAGGCGTGGTGGCGCACACTTGTAATCCCAGTACTTGGGAAGTTGAGACAGGAGTGTAGGTTCGTGGCCAGCCTCAGCAACTTATCAAGGCCCTTTGCAACTCAGTAAGACCCTGTTTCAAAATAAAAAATAAAATAGGGCTGGGGGTGTAGCTCAGAGGTAGAATGCCCCTGGATTCAATTCCCAGTACCACAAAAAGAAAAAGGAAAAAAAAAAAGAAGTACAAATGGCCAGCAAAAATATAAAAAAAAATCCATCACCATTAGCAATCAGGGAGATGCAAATCAAAACTACACTGAGATTCCATCTAACCCCAGTTAAAATGGCAACCATCAAGAATATAAATAACAACAAATGCTGGCGAGAATGTGATGTAGGCAAAAAGGAATGCTTACACACTTGGTGTGATTGTAAATTAGTACAACCACTATGGAAATCAGTATGGTGGTTCCTCAAAAGACTAGAACAGAACCACTTCTATGACCCAGGTATATGACTCCTCATTTTCTTTCCAAAAGAATTAAAAGTTCAAATACTATAGTGATACATGCATACTCATTTATAGCAGCACAATTCATAATAGTCAAATTATGGAACCAACCTAGGTGTCCATCAACAGATGAATGGATAAAGAAAATGTGGTATATACATACAATGGAGTTTTACCCAGCCATAAAGTATCACTCTGAACCTCAAAATGATGTATAATTATAATATGCCAATAAAAATATATTTAAAAAAAGAACAAAATTATGTCATTTGCAGGAAAATGGGTGAAACTAGAGAACATCATGCTAAGTAAAATCCGCCAGTCTCAGAAGGTCAAGGATCATGTTTTCTCTCATATGTGCAAGAATTACTATCAGCCTAAAGAGTGTCTCTTCAGAATTCAGAGTATATAAACAGATGATAAATTTTATATAAAAATCTCACCTTTCTAATGGGTAAGTCTTTGATGAAGTCCATCACAGCTTGTCTGTTGGGGAGAATTTGGTATTGTCCATTTGGTTTATTCTTATCACTGCATACTTTTGCTAACATTGTATTGGGGGCAATGCCTTAAAAGAAGAACACTAATGACTCATAGAAGTTGATATGTATGATTTTTAACTATGTAACAACAAAACAAAACAAAATTTTAAATGTAAATAGTTGGAAATGATACATAATGCTACTTTAAAGATAATAGTTGATTACCATCCATCTCCCAGGGATGGCTATGATTTTAGGAAAAGGAATTGTATGGGTTATGATGGCAGGGGAAATGAGGAATATCTAATTCTTCATGATATTTTAAAATCTAAAAGCAATTTCTGAGTTGAGTAATATTAAGTGTTATTAGGTTACTTACTACCTTTAATAGGAATGCAGACTTGTTTTATAATGGATTTATATCTACTTTTTTTTTTGAGGTACTGGGGATTGAACCCAGGGGCCTTTTCCCTCCGAGCTACACCCCCAGCCCTATTTTTTATTGTTTATTTTGAAACAGGGTCTCACTAAGTTGTGGAGGGCCTCACTAAGTAGCTAAGGTTGGCCACGAACCTGCGATCCTCCTGTCTCAGCATCCCAAGTACTAGGATTACATGCGTGTACCACCATGCTCAGCTTATATCTATTTCTTAGAAAAGATCCAATATATAATTTATGATATTTTATATATGATATATATATATATGATATATATATAATTTATGATAGATGTTTAATATGTGAGAATTGTTTTTGTATAAATTATCTACATAAAGGAAAAAAATCAGCTGGGTACGGTGGCACATGAGTGTAATCCAGTACTTGGGAGGCTGAGACAGGGAGGCAGGCTCAAGGCAGGCCTCAGCAACTTAGTGAAACCCCATTTCAAAATAAAAAAAGAAAGAAAAACAACCAAAGATTCTGAATTGGAGTATATTTAAAATAGCGGTATGAAAATTATTCATGCTTTTTATTACAAAGCAAATTACTACTTTTCTAAAAGGTATTTTATAATTTCTTTTTTTTTTTTTTGGCGGTACCAGGGATTGAACCCAGCAGCGTTCTACCTCCGCGCTATACCCCTGGCCCTATTTTTTATACTTTATTTTGAAACCGGGTCTCACGAAGTTGCGGAGGGCCTCACTAAGTAGAGAGAGAGTGAGTGATGGGGAGAGGGAGAGGGGGAGAGAGAGAGAGTGAGAGAGAGAGAGAGCTGAGGCTGGCTGCGAACCTGGATCCTCCGGTCTCCGCCTCCCAAAGTACTGGGATTACAAGCGTGCGTCACCACGCCCGGCTGGTATTTTATAATTTCTAAGAGTGTTAATGATTAAGGTAATTTGGCATAGGTATATTTAAACATATTCACTAAATAGATCTAAATAGTTCTTTTCAATTTTATATATATCTTCCTAAAATTTATCATTCATTCTCATGCTTTGGCATGGAGAAGACTAACCTAATCACAATATGACTTTTACAAGATAACTCAGGGTTCTCATGACGATTGTTAGTTATTATGCTAAGACACAGTGATGCCCTTATGAGTTACTGACATAGGTAAAGCTGTTTTTCCTTTTACCAGATAGTCCTGAAGTGCAATGCTGCTAGTTGGTGTTTGCTTTTTGTCTCCTACCTAATGGCTTCTGTGTTCTCTACTACAATGTAATCTAGGACAGGGATGAAGTCTTCCAATAAAAGAACTATTCCCAGCTATTCTGAACAGGTAAAGTTGTAGAAGTTGAATCAAAGCACAAATAAGATGATACTAATCTTTTATAATTAATGAGAAACTATTAATATTAGCCTTGAATTATACAGTCTGAAAATTATAATCACAGTGTCCATTAATATCCTTTTAAGTACCTGCACTGGCCGTCAGTGTTGTTTTTTGCTCGATTCTGAAACGAATTTCCTTTACCACTTCCTCAGCTGATGTTCCAAAAACAACTGAATTTTGTTGTACTTGAGGACTGTTTTGTTCTTCAAAGTTCACTTGGAAAGGATTTCCTGGGGGCTGCAAATCAGGAGGACTATCTTCAAAAAGTAGTGGAGAGATGGACCGTTCATGCTCTGTCAGTTTATTAACTTCCTTTCCTGGTTTATCTAAATAACAATCAGGAACAGTAATCCATTTTCATCTTAAGATGTATATACTTCATAAGTTAGTTTCCCTCCCTTCTTTCTTTTCTAAAATTAGTTTTTCTTTTTTCTGGAAGAAAAAACAAATTTATTACCCCCATATTATTTCTGAAGACAAAACAAATTTAGTTTAGTTTCTAGAAAATATGATCAGAAGTACTACAATTTATATTTTGTAAGTGTTTAATCAAGAAAACACTGTCCAGGCTTTTCTATTATCTATTTTCAAAGTATACATTTTAAAAGGAAATATCGTATGTAAAACTCATTAACTTTTGCATCCATTACTTTTTTCTTTTAAAAAGGAAGTACTTTTTCCCCTTTATTCTTCTCTAAGGAGAAAAAGACCCATGTTAAATTAAAACTTAGAAATGAGGAAAAGGCCTTAAGAAATATAAATTCATTATACCTGAAAGTTATTTTTCAAGGGAAAAAAAACTTAATTTCTTCACTCATGAAAGAACCTTTTCAAATGTTAAAATAATCTGAATTTTCTTTTTTCAAATTTGATTTTATTTTGACTTGCTTGTTTTTAAAGTACCACTTTTGCTAAGGTCACATTTGCAATGAATAGAAGTTACTCCTGAAATTTCTCCTTCTTTTTTTCTTTTTTTTGGTGGTACCAGGGATTGAACCCAGGGGCATTCAACCTCCAAGTAACACCCCCAGCCCTATTTTTATTCTTTATTTTGAAACAGGGTCTCACTAAGTTGCAGAGGGCTTCACTAAGTAGCTGAGGCTGACCGCGAACCCGGATCCTCTGGTCTCAGCCTCCCAAGTACTGGGATTACAAGCACGCGCCACCACGCCTGGCTCAAAAATTTATCCTTCTTTATACACATTTTTAGGGTTCAACTGGATTGACCAAGATCCAAGTTTAAGGCAAAGAGCCATTATTATTATTAAAAAGTAAAATAAAAACACCAACCTGTTCTTATCTCATTTTATTTGTATTTTTGAAACTGGACTGTAAAATATATTTAAATCTATATTTATACTAAAAATGTTCTCATAAATTCATTAAAGATTATTTTCTGAGCTTAATATGAGAAATATGGTTTAAATGTATTTATAACAATTAAGATTAATAATAGTGTTTTCAGATCCCATTTCATAATTTCAGTACATATAAATGTTTTCCAGCCGGGTGTGGTGGTGCACACTTGTAACCCCAGTACTTGGGAGGCTAAGACAGGAGGATCACAGGTTTGTGGCCAGCCTCAGCAACTCAGGCCCTCTGCAACCACAAATAAATAAATAAATAAACAAATAAATAAATAAATAATTGTTTTCCAAATTAAGATAAGTGCAAAAGCAAAACTTATCAATTTCTCAAATTAAATTTCAAGGCACATATGAAGGCATATTACTTGAAAAATGAACTTAGTCTTTTAGGAAACTTTTTTGTTTATGTTTTTGTGGTACTGGGGATTAAACCCAGGGGCATTCTACCTCCAAGCTACACCCCCAGCCCTATTTTTTATTTTATTCTTTATTTTGAAACAGGGTCCCACTAAGTTGTGGAGGGCCTCACTAAGTATCTGAGGCTGGCCATGAACCTGTGATCCTCCTGTCTCAGCCTCTCAAGTACTGGGATTACAAGCATGCACCACCAAGCCCGGTTTAGGAAACTTTTCTAAAGATCATGTAAATAATATAATAAACTCCTCTCATGCCTCTCACATCCTGCCCTTAGGTGAGTCACTGTGATAGCAGAATGCTACAGGAGGAAGCAAAGAATGCTGCCTCTGGTGCACAATTAGAGCTGCTACTTTTTTTTTTTTTTTTTTTTTTTTTTTTGCGGAACTGGGGATTGAACCCAGGGGCATTCTTACCTCTGAGCTACACCCCCAACTATATATATATATATTTTTTTTTTGCGGTACCGGGGATTGAACCCAGGGGCGTTCTACCTCCGCGCTACACCCCCGGCCCTATTTTTTATACTTTATTTTGAAACCGGGTCTCACGAAGTTGCGGAGGGCCTCACTAAGTAGAGAGAGAGAGAGAGAGAGAGAGAGAGAGCTGAGGCCGGCCGCGAACCCGGATCCTCTGGTCTCTGCCTCCCAAAGTACTGGGATTACAAGTGTGCACCACCACGCCCGGCTCCAACCTTATTTTTTTATACTTTATTTTGAAACAGGGTCTCACTAAGTTGTGGAGGGTCTCACTAAGTAGCTGAGGCTGGCCGCGAACCCGGATCCTCCAGTCTCAGCCTCCCAAGTACTGGGATTACAAGCATGCGCCATCACGCCCGGCAAAATATACCTTTTCAATCTGAACTACATTTTGTGTCTTTGAGAGGCCAGTCTGCTAACTAACTGCTGAAGTTGTTTATTTACTTCCTGACTAAAATATCCTTATAATCTTGATCACTAGAGATCAGAGTATAATACTAGGATTAAAGCGTTCCATGTAGATTGCAAGTGCTAAAGTGTGGTATTTCAGTTTCTTACACAGCCTGGCATTTACCATCCAAATTTACATGGCAGAGTAAACAAAATAACTTATTATTTTATTTGTAAGTAGAGATGGTCATTACCAATACATTTCTAAAGACAAGCACCTTTCAGAAAAGAGGGACAGTGGAAAATGTCTGACCTTAGAGGAAGATACAGCAATCACCTGCCACATCTCTAGCATATTGTTAATGTGAGATCAGATATGCCTGAAAGTCTAGTCCACAGGGATTTATATACAAGAAAAAAGTTAAACTATTTCCATTCATTAAGAATACAAAATACATAAAGAGGACACTACACAAATAAGTATGTTAAAAGTAATAGATGCTACAAAGTCAAATCCTAATAGTGAGTTTGGACATACAATAAATGAAAAGGACATCAGTAGAAAATGAAAACATTTACCTTAATCCCAATGTAATTTTTTAAACATAAAAGTAAATATAATTATTATAGAAAACCCTCAGGAGATGCTTTGATGTAACTATTTAATGATACTCACTCTCCCTTCTCTTATGAAAACTAAGGAATTAACAACGTGAGATTTTAAACAAAATGGTATCAGGCTTTATGTGCCGTGTCTCCAAATAATAAAGTTATACCAAGGAAGGAAAATCTTTAGCTCCAAGTCTCTGTGTCCAGAAATTAGCATTATCGTTAAATGTTTCTTTCAAAGAGAGAGACCTACCTCTAAGGGCTTTGACTATGGTAATGAAGTTGTGCTTCATTGTCTATATTAAAATTGCTCCAAAGAACGTGAACCCCCAAGAATGTGAAAGACTTAGAATGTCATGCCATTGCATAGCCACCATTTTTGCTTCAAGGAAAATTACCAACAAGTTTCCCCAGCACTTCCTAACCCATCTGAAGCAGTCAATCAGTTATGCACGAGAAACATGGATGTGGTTTGTGAGAGAAACCCTCTGGGTCACCTTTTCTTTCAGGTGAACTTCGCTTAAAAACATGTAAAGTGACCATGTCTTTGGCAAAGGGTGGAAGCAATATGTATAGCATCTGCATGTTTCTTGGCATTGCTTTGGATAGATAATAAAGATATTGTTTAAAAAAAAAACTATGGAGTCATGAAATTTCTGTTTCATTGTATTTTAGAGCCAAAATAAGGTCTAAGGCAAAGAAGGGAGAGGTAATTCATTAATTTTGGGAGGGTTGAAAATAGTCATAATTGCTATATTAGAAATAGATTACAGAAAACTTGGGAAATAAAGAAAAATAAAATTATCCGATGTTTTGATATGTATGAGGCAATTTTTTTAAATCGAATTACTTTTTCTTTCTTTTTTTTCAGTACTAACGATTGAACCCAGGGGCATTCTACCACCAAATTACACTTCTAGCCCATTTTTAAAATTTTTCATTTTGAAACAGGGTCGTACTAAGTTACCTGGTGCAAGCCTTGAACCTGCTATCCTCCTGTCTCAGCCTCCCAAGTACAGGGATCACAGGCATGTGACACCACACCCAACTTAAATCTAATTTTTATCAACAACAACAAAATCAAAAAAGGCTACCTTAAACAGATAACTTCCTCAGCTTCAACGCAATCTAAACCCTTTGTTAGTTAATCTTAAGAAAATAACTGCTATGATATTATGTTGTTCAGGAACTTGGCAGACTCTCCTGTCTGAAGATAAAACAATCTCATTTGGTTTAAAGTGATATTTTATACATTTAACTAAAAACTAAAAAAAAAAACCCACTCGTGTGTTTTTTCCTTTTTTTTTTTTTTTTTGGTGGTACTGAGGGTTGAACCCAGGGGCATTCTACCTTTGAGCTATACTCTCAGACCTTTTTATATTTTTTTGTTTTTGAAACAGGGTCTCCCTAGGTGGCTGAGAGTCTCACTAAGTTGCTGAGGCTGGTCTTGAACCCGCGATCCTCCTGTCTCAGTCTCCCAAGTACTGGGGTTACAAGCATGTACCACCATAATAAAATAATAAAATATACCACTGATATATTTTAAATTTTTTATTTTTCATTTTAAAAAATGTATCTAGTCCTACTACTTATACATACTAATGAGTTAACTGGATTAATTTAAAGATCATTTTTCTGTTTATATTTAGTTTGATAGTTCCAATAAATTGCTTACCATTTTCTACAGAGCTTCCAGTTTTGATGAAATACCTTCTTTTGTCCTCAGGCCAATTTTGTCTTTCCTGTAAGTGCTTTGTTATATTCAAATAGGCTTCATCAAGACTCATGGCCATAAAATTGGGATCATAATCAGCAAGTATTTCCTTAACCTTCAAAAGGAACAAAAAAGGTTTAAATTTTGCTGTCACAGCAAAACTTCCTATCATATATAGCTGGTAAGAAACATTAATATTCTTACTTTGTAACTATAGTAATGATCCAGCAATCAATAGCTCATGGATTTGAGGAATAAATAATTTACTAATGGTGCATATTTGTCAAATTCTCTTTTGTCTTAAAATAGATCATGAAGGCAGAAGACCATGAAATAGCTTCATTTGATGCAATCTCTATTTAGCCACCTATATCTAGATATAGTAAGTGATTCAAATAAGTCTCAGATAACATCATTCTGGTAGGCACAGAAAAAAATGGCTTTAGGTAAGCTAGTCCAAAGTAGAAGTGGGAATGAGAGGATTCTACTCCCTCTCATCTTTCGTGATGATTTTTGTTCATTTTTAAAGGGAATAACCTTATGTAAAGGTACTATGTTGTTTTGGAAAATAGCTATATGTAGTGGCGCCATTTGTTGCAGATGGTGTTGATGTTGATTAGAAGTCTCTCACATGAATGACAACGGATTCAACATGATGAGATCTGAGGAGGCTGGGGAAGAGAAGAGTTATCTTTTCTCTCTCATCTTCCTTCCATCAGTGTCCCATTTTATTGAGAGTTATAACCAAAACATTGTAAGAATAATTAATCATAGGAGATAGCAAAGCAGTCAGGGAAAAACATCAAGGTAGTCAGGGAAGGAAAGGGTAAACAAGGAAGTTGTCAGGGCCTTTGCTTATCGGTCTCATGGTGCTTGGAGATTTGTCTGCATGAAGAAATTTCCACTTGGGTGGGCAGTTTGTGCCCCTCCCAAGCTGGACCGAGGTGACCTCAAAGCTGATGACTAACAAGGCCCTTTTAATTTGTGTGTGTGTGTTTTGAAACAGGGTCTAAGTTGCCGAGAGTCTTGCTAAATTGCTAAGGCTTGTCTTGAACCTGTGATCCTCCTGTCTCAGCCACCCAAGTACTGGGATTACACCACTATACCCAGCTAAGTAGGTATATTCAATTAATTATAACATGCACATAAAACTCCACTCAATACACAAATTAATGTATGTATCCATACAGGAAAATGAAGCTTTACTATTTATTGGAATTGGAATGGAAAAGGTGACAAAATCTGTAATATAATTCCATGGTTACATTAAATTATGGAGAAAAGTTTGGAGTTAAATCATGGGATAAAAGAAATACATACAGAGATTAGAATTATAGTTGATATAATCCACATTATATCAACTATATCAGATTATATGCTTGATATAATCTGATATAGTTGATATAAGTTTTTTTGGTCATTGTTTTGTTTTTTACAACTGAAGTATTAAATGTGATTAGAGAGAATGATTGCTGAAATAATACATATGCTAGAAAATATATTAGCTAAACTATGTTATTTTAAAGCTATCTATTATATCATGAGAAAACTTTTTGTTGTTTTATGAAAAGGCATTTTAGCTTAATATAATTAATTATGAGCAGCTGAGTGAAGGGGAATTTTAGAAAATGGTGATATAAAACTTGGCATAGTTTTACTCAGAGAATGCCTTAAAATAGATTTGATCTTATACAGGAAACCGTTTCTATAACATACTCAAATAGAATCTTCCTAGTGAAAACGAAACTCTGGAAAGTCTGTAGCTGGCAGCCACGTAAGATTCTGAATGAGAAGTACCCCCCATACAGAAACTGGTGAGTACATACTAACTTCCTTTACACAGGATATTGCTATAAGAACTAAAATGGAAATGTTCCAGGTAAAACTCAAGCATTTAAAGCTCCAAGAACAGTTAAAGATATTCCAATATTTTGGACAAGAATCTTCCTTAATCTTTCTAACCAAGCCAGAAATATTAATGTATCTACAATTGATTTCTTACCCTCAAATTAACTAAGTAGATCTTGCTTAAATCTGAAGACTTTTCCAACTTCTGTAAATAAACACACTAAAGATAACTAAAACCAATTTAGTTTTCATTGTCATACTGCCAAAAGTTTTACTGAGTTAAAATCGGACTTAAAATTCTTTCTGACAAAGTAATTTGTAGGATTTTTGACTTGTTTAAAGCCTATTATTTATGGTTAGCATTTATCTCTTTTTAATTAGGAATATAGTAAAATAGATTAATGGTCACCAAATATAGGCACCAAACACTTGCTTTAACAGACTGTTTTGAAAGAATAAAGAAAATGCTTTTAAAACTTGGGGTGGAGCCGGGCGTGGTGGCGCACGCTTGTAATCCCAGTACTTTGGGAGGCGCAGACCGGAGGATCTGGGTTCGCGGCCAGCCTCAGCGCTCTCGCTCTCTCTCTCTCTCTCTCTCCCCCTGTCTCTCTCTCTCTCTACTTAGTGAGACCCTCCGCAACTTCGTGAGACCCGGTTTCAAAATAAAGTATAAAAAATAGGGCCAGGGGGTGTGGCGCGGAGGTAGAACGCCCCTGGGTTCAATCCCTGGTACCGCAAAAAATAAATAAAAAATAAATAAATAAATAAATAAAACTTGGGGTGGGGTGTCATTTCCAGGGAAAATCAGATGGAATACAAATAAAATGAATGAATTTTAAGATTACTTGCATGTCTAAATGGTAGTAAGTGGCAGGTCATAGTTTTTAAGTGTTTCCATTCAGACAGTAGTCTTTATTTTAACACACTGCATTTTACTCTTAACAATCTAAAAGTGATGTAGATGTAGCATGCTAACATTTTAATTCAAGAATTAAATCCCAGCACTGCATGATAGGCCAGTTGTTATAAAAAATAGGGAAAATGGCAGTTTTTCACATGAGACAGTTTGGAATTTTAGTAAGTAATAAAATTTTTACACTTCAGACATTCTTTTCAAAGCAACAAATTATCCCCTTTTCTCTTTGGTTATCACACTCTTCGCCATTAAATGTTCAAGAATCTTCACAAGATATGGAGCAAGGAAAGCAGCTGATCAAAATAAGTGATTTTTGTCACTGTTTAAAAACACTGATAAAAAAATTTACTCAGAAGGGATTGAAAGTAATGATGAGTAGATTATATAAATAATAAATATAAGGTAGTTCTAGAAGAAAGTGCATTTTGCATAGTAAGGAAAAACAGCTAAAGTTAATTTTATGTTATAATTAAGGCTACTCAAAGTTGGGAAGACGAGTTTCCTAAGCAGATGAAAAATACATGGAAAGGCAAAGAACTGGGAAACAGAATGGTGTTCCAGGTACTATAAACAGCTCAATATTCAACATACAAGCTGAAGAAGTAGTTGAAGATGAGACTAAAGGGATAAGCTACGACTGAATCCTGATGTGCTACGGTATTTGGAATTGACTCTGTAGGTGAAAGGGTAGAAAACCAGTGAAAATCAGAAAACCAGTGAAAGGATAGAAGAAGGGGTGAGACGTTAACTTACCTCTTTGCTCACAGCTTTATATTTGTCAAAGTTTGGGGGTACTATAATAAGTTGTGGGCAGAGTCTCTTAGCAATAAATCCTGGCATAGCTGCACGAACACCAAACCTCCTTGCATGGTAATTTGAAGTAGACTGAAAGAGAATTGACCACATGAGGAAAAATAAACAAACCTAAATGGACATATTGATCGATGCATTCATAAGAAACACATCACTGATGTACATTTTCAATTCAAGGACATTTCTTTTATAGACCACTGTCTTGCCATTACCTTCTCTCACTATTGTCCACATATTTTATATATATATATATATATATATATATATATATATATATATAATCTTAGAGAATAGTAGCAAATAGTAGAGAATAGTTATAAAGTTATAGAATGGTACAGATGTTACATAAAAGTCACAGTATAGAAAGTAATACACACACACACACACACACACACACACTTATTTATTTATTTATTGTGCATGGTACTGGAGATTGGACCTAGGGGCATCCTACTTCTGAGCTAAACCCCCAGCCCTATTTTATTTTTTGTTTTGAAACAGGATCTTTCTAAGTTGTTGCTGAGGACCTCACTAAATTGCCGAGGTTGTCCTTGAACCTGTGATCCTCCTGTCTCAGCCTCCTAAATGCTGGGATTATAGGCATGCGTCACCACGCCCAGCTGTCCCTATATTTTTAATGTGATACTAGGCAGTAAGTAACACTGTGCTAATTAAAAGATCGTTTCATAATTACAGTAACTAAACTCCATTGGTTTTAATGCATACCTGTAATATAGTACATATTAATATCCAGATAATAGTAGATTTTGTTATATGAAAGTAATAATATAGCAAATAGTAGAGAATAGTTATAAAGTTATAGAATAGTACAAATGTTACATAAAAGTCACAGTATAGAAAGTAATAGTATAGTATAATATAATACAGGTTGAGTATCATTTATTCAAAATGCTTGGGACCAGAAGTATTTCAGTCTTTCATATTCTGGAATATTTGCATAGATGTTACCAGCTAACCATCCATTTCTGGACATCTGAAATCCAAAATGCCTCAAACTCTCAAATTTTTGAGCAATAAGTTTTGAATTTCTAGGATTAGGGATGCTTGATCTGTAGTATGCGTTTGGAATTTGTGGCTCTTGGAATTTTGGGAATTTTTCATCTAAAACAAAAAAATATCAAAGGTTTGTTATCTGGTCAGCCAAATTAAGTCTCCAAAATGAAGTGATTAAAGCTTAAAAATAACTTAATTTGAAACAAAGTAAGTTTTATTTCTCAAAGCTTAAATATATGTTTTTTGGTGAACATACTTTGACTAGGAGATGGAACTAAAAAAGTATGAGAGTAAATAAGAGAATATTACTTATTATATTCTCAATGATGATACTTATGGTAGTCTATGTCAACCTGGTAGACATAGTACCATTTATTTTAAAATTTTTATCACAGCCGGGAGTGGTAGCACACACCTGTAATCCTAGTATTTGGGAGGCTGAAACAGGAGGATTGCAGGTTCGCGGCCAGCCTCAGCAACTTAATGAGACCCTGTTTCAAAATAAAAAATAAACAGGGCTGGGGGTGTAGCTCAGAGGTAGAATAATCCTGGGTTCAGATTCACAAATGTAATCAATATTTGGAATCTCAAGTGAAAATTCAAACAATAGCTCAGAGGTAGAATACCCCTGGGTTCAGATTCATAAATGGAATCATTATTTGGAATCTCAAGTGAAAATTCAAACAAAGGCAAGACAGAATCTATCAAATAAAGGAATTATTTCAGAATGATATCAATTTTTTAATGGCTTTCAAAAGGTATTTTAAAAATCTTGATAGTACTCAAAACTATGCTAATCCTTGGTCAGTGTTCTGGAAAGGAAAATGCAGATGAGACTAGAAAGACAAATCAGTGCTATAAGTATAAAAGTCTAATGGAATTGATATGAAAAGGTATGAGCTCCTCTAACTTTTGGGTTTGTGGCAGATTTCAAATCATAGCCACAATATTTTTACAGTTACCCTTATCGAAGAGTGTAGCTTCTTATGCCACATGACCTGCTTATAACTTACTTCGATCAAAAGAATGTGAGGGAAGTGACGCAGTAGCTTCTGCTTTTGATTTTTTGTGACCCAGCAACTACTGTAAAGATCTTGCGGTAAGCTACCAAATGATGAGGCATCACATGGAGAGGAGAAAGTCTGAAGGCTGGAAGCCCCTCCAGTGACCTCAGGTGAAGTGTTAGACATGAGTGAAGCCATTTTAGATTCTCCACCTCCAATTAAACAGCCCTCACCAACCCCAGGTAGAGTTGAGCCATCCCCATTGAACTCTGCATAAATTATAGAATCATGAGAAAAGATACGGTTGTCTACTAAGTATGAAGGGGTTTCTTACATAGCAACAGAAAATGCTATAGAATCTAAATTCCTACTCTTCAATGCCAACTCAGAATATTTCAAAAATTCATTAAATTCACCAAAAAAGAACACTACCTATAACACTGGAATAATCAAATATGTCCCATTACTCTCATTAATTTATAGATATATGTTTATGAGTTTACTAAGTCAACAATTATGCTTTACCTCTCATCAGAGGGAGATCTATTATTTCAGTATACAAAAGGGATGATCTTTGTTTAAGTACAGCTAATAATAATTTTGAATTTGCAAACAATAACCAAATTTTAGGAGGATAGATATTATCAGAAAGAATATTTTGTATATTTCAAAAGCAATGAGACCTGGTTCGGTGTGGTGGCGCATGCCTGTAAATCCCAGTACTTTAGGGAGGCTGAGACAGGAGGATCGCAGGTTCAAGGCCAGCTTTTAGTGAGATCCTGTCTCAAAAGTTTCTAAAAAAGGGCTGGAGGTGTAGCTCAGTGGTAGAGCATCCCTGGGTTCAATCTCTAACACTAAAAAATTTTTTAAAAATACAAACGCAGTGGGTTTAGTTCTAACATGGCTAAAGTGTGTGTGTGTGTGTGTGTGTGTGTGTGTGTGTGTGTGTATGTGTGTGAGCATGTGTGTGTGTGTAGAGAGAGAGTCAGTCTTATATCTTCCTAATAAAATTAATTTTTTTTTCAAATATATGTTGATGGTTTGTGAGAAAGGGGAGTAAGTAAGTATCCTTTCAATTAACATTCTTTTAGAACCAGACTTGTCAGTTGCTTGCATACACATGGGAACAGAGATAAAAAAAAGACAGATTATAAATATAAACTAATATATATTATAATAATATAACTGTATAATATAATCATAAAATAATAATTCTGTAATGATTAGGTTATAGCTACCTAAGGCATTGCAAGAAGTCAGCAACAGGGAAGAACTCTCCTTGTTTCTCTTAGCATGTTTCTTTATATAAAAACCCACCCACCTATTTTAGTTACTACTTTTAATTCCCAACATATTTTCAGCCACATACAGCTTTCCTGGTCACCTTTACCTTCTATGATCTGGATAGCAAAAAGAAAGAGCAACATAGCAATCAGAAAAGATTCTGAGTTATGGGAAAAACTAAGTATATTCTAAATGAACTAGAGTAATGAAATATGTCATTCTAGACCTGGGTTGGCAAATATTTTCTGTAAAGTTCAGATAGTAAATAATCATTTTAGGCTTTGCAGATCATATGTTTTCTGATGCAATTACTCAATTCTGCTCTTTTAGTGTAACTACAGCAATAAATGGCTGTGACTTTGTTCTAGTAAATTTATTTACAAAAGAGCATGGCAGGTTGGACTTGATCTGTAGGCCACAGCTGGAAAATCTCTGCTTTAGAATAACATTTCCTTTTCCTTCTTCAATTTCTCTTCAATTAGAACATTTATGAAAAATGTAATTTGCAATGGAAACACATAATGTCACCCTACCATTTAACTGGGATTGTAACTTTTTAAGTTATTAATCATCTGAGTTTGCTTTCTGTTAAAAGGAAACAAAAATTAGTACCTTAAGGTATGTTGAAAGGATTCAGTCACTGAGCATATATAAGGCATTCAGATAAATACTCAGAAAATTGGTAGACCTCAATAAAGGCTTCCCCCTTTATGAGTTAGTTTGAATATGCTATGAAATTTCCTTTATTTATTTGCTTATTTTGTACTACATTCCCAGCCATTTTTATTTTTTATTTGAAAACAGGTTCTTGCTAAGTTGCTGAGGCTGGCTTTAAACCTGCAATCCTCCTGTCTCTGCCTCCCAAGTACTGGGATTATAGGCATGCACCACCATACCCAGTTTCCTTTATGTTTTTGATCTTTACCTACTTACCAACATACTCATTGACCCTACAGCAATGGGTTTATCCTTCAATTCTGGATTGTCTCTCATTTCTACAGCTGCATAGAAAGCATCCATGTCAACGTGCACTATGGTATTATTCAAATTCCGGCTCTGTTCTAACTCCATTGCAAATCTGTCAACCTTAATTTAAAAAAAAAGTTAACATTCTTTTAGACAACATAACATTGAAACATCATTAATCATAACATTAATTTAAATTTAGTACATATATGTCTATCTGTCTCTATTTGTCCATCCATCCATCCATCCATCCATCCATCCATCCATCCATCCATCTACCTAATGACCTATGGGTGCATATTTCATGGTTGCTCATGGTTGTTTATGGGAATGTAATATATTGTTGTTTATTAAGACTAGTAATTGCATTTATTTTCACAAATATAGACACCCTATTCTCAAAATATCATTTCCTAACAACTCTTCTTTCTATACTTCCAGGCATACGATAGGAACTTAATAAATATTTATTGAATGAACTATTCCAACTGCTTATACCAAAGGATTCTACTGCTTTATAAATTTGGAGAACAACTTACTATAACTGCAAGTTTCAATTTAGGTAAAGTAAACGAATCCCATTTGACTCATGTTAATGCCTTAATATAGCAACAAAGGAAATGTACAAGAAAAGATTATACCTTTGGCATATGTTGCTATACTGAATAGTAGTGTACAACCCAAATATGCTGAAGCAAATGTAAAATGCCCTCTTTACTTAAGTTGTAATTTATTTTTCATGAACTTTAATATATGTTTAGTATAACAGTGAACAATATTAATGTTTAAAGAATTTCTGTCTCTTCAGAAAAAACAATTGTATTAAAAAGAAAGAAGAAAGAGAAATGAAAGTGGGTAGAAATAACCAAAGTGAGTGAGTAAGAAAAGAGTTTAAGAAGCAGACATATCCATTTGTAACTGTTGCTTTTTGTGGCTTGCCTCTACTGATGCTAAATACTCAGTTTCCCAGCCTACCCGCAGCTGAGGGTTGCTGTGTGAGAGCTTTGATCTCTGCAACATATAAGCAAATTGCCAAGACCATTAAAGTAAAATCAGAAGAAAGCTATTAAATGAGTGGGAGCACATAAAAGGCCATGGAACAGTAGATGGTACGTGGTACAAGTTCAATAAGTGTAACCTGTTACTAAAAGGATGAGTGGATGGCTGCATAACAAAGCAATCAAAATCTGAGAGAAAAACAGCCAACGATAAGCATGTGGGTGATTCTGGAATAAAAGCCACATCCATCTTGTGGAGATCCTTACATCAAGTTTCCTCAAAGGTGGAGAGCTACCAGGTGTAGCGGCACAGGCCTATAATCCAGCTACTTGGAGGCAGGGGCAAAAGGAAAAGTTTAAGGCCAGCCTGGGCAACTTAGTGAGACTCTGTCTCAAAGTAATTATTTAAAAGGGGCTGGGGCTATAATTCAGTGGTAGTGCTTGTGCAAGACCCTGGGTTCAATCCCCAGTACCGCCCACACACAAAAAAAGGTGAAGAGACACAAGGGTATATAATGTACCCCATACTGGACTTCAATCTTATCTCCACTCTGCAGAATTTTTTTCATGGCTTTCCTTTTTAGTATTATTGTCACACTAGCTGTAGGTTAAAACTAATTCCTCCCTGAATCATATTTGTCTCTAGTAGCCACAGTGAGACTCTCCAGAGGGTCTGTTCCTGTGTACTCTGCAACTCACTGAATGTTTTTTTGTGCCTTCCTCAGGCTGTTCTCTGTCTAGAGTGCCTTTCCTAGCTGTCACAAGCCTTTAAGGATCAAATCAAATATATCTCTGTAACTTAACCGGATCTCTGTCCTCTGTGCCACAGAATTTAATGTTCCCTTATTTGTTTTCCTGCTCTTACCATGGCATTTATTGTATTAAATACTAAATTGTGAGTACCTTCAGGAGAAAGATCTTATCTGTCTTTAAAGCTTTCCCCACAAGAGAGACAGGAGGGGAGACTGGTGACAGGGAAAAAATTTATACCATTATACTAAAGTTGGATTAAAAAGAAAAAGAAGAGCCGGGCATGGTGGCACATGCCTGTAATCCCAGTACTTGCAAGACTGAGACAGGAGGATCGTAGGTTCGAGGACAGTCTCAGCAAGTAGTGAGACTCTCATCAACCTAGTGAGACCCTGTTTCCAAATAAAAATAAAATAGGGCTGGAGGTGTAACTCGGAGGTAGATGCCCCTGGGTTCAATCCCCAGTGCCACACACACAAAAAAAAAAAAAAAAGGAAAGAGAGAGAGAGAGATTAGAAAACTTTGGAGAAGGCTAATTTCTTTCAATGAGATACTGTATCTATAAATGGAACTTTTCAGTTTTATTGATTTATCATCCTGATTTAAAACTGTTTCTTCTAGTACTTCAATTTTTTTTTTGTGTGTGGTACTGGGGATTGAACCCAGGGGCATTCTACCTCCAAGCAACACCCCCAGCCCCATTTTTTTTTATTCTTTATTTTGAAACAGGGTCTCACTAAGTTGCGGAGGCCTCACTAAGTAGCTGAGGCTGGCTGAGAACCCGGATCCTCTGGTCTCAGCCTCCCAAGTACTGGGATTACAAGCGTACGCCACCACGCCCAGCTACAGTACTTCAATTTTTGACTAAAGAATAGCATCCTGACTAGATGCAGACAAATCATGGAGACTAATAAAAACAAGGGTAGACTAAAAATTTAATGTATATTAACCCAGAAAATATGACTAAGATATGAGTAGATTAAGAATAAGGAAGTGGCAGGGCATGGTGGCCCATGCCTGTAATCTAAGTACTTGGGAGACTGAGACAGGAGGATGAAAGGTTTGAGGTTAGCCTCAGGAACATACCAAAACTCTCAGCAACCTAGTGAGATCCTGATTCAAACAAAGAAAGGGCTGGGGATGTAGCTCAGAGGTAGAATGCCCCTAGGTTCAATCCCCAGTAAACACACACACACACACACACACACACACACACACACACACACTAATACTAATAATACTAATACTAATACTAATAATAATAAAATAAAAACAAGAATAAGGAAGTGGCATCTGAAATATTTGGGCCTGGAATCATCTAGAAATGATAATAGCTAGAAAACAAACCAAAATGGGGAAAAATTCTCCTCAGACTGCTATGACAGTCTACTCAGCAATCTATTCTCTTTTTTAATGCAAGTGTGCAGCTGCCAAAAGGAAACCTTCCCCTGCATGACTCAGACATTCCGCTTTCCCTCACTATCTCTCATTACTCACCCGTGCCTGAACTCTCGTCTTTCTACATCTACCAGATGCACACCACCACTGCTCTATAAAGTTTCTTCTACTGAAGTCCTCATTCATGTTTTCCTTTCTTCCATTTTCCCTCCCAAGGACTTTCAAGCTCTGATCTGAGTCTGTAACACATGTCTTACTCCTTTTACTGCTGAGAATCAGTGTGTATCACAGGGGTTAAAAATAAGGGCTTTGAGTCGGACGCAGTGGCGCACATCTGTAATCCCAGTATTTGGGAGGCTGAGACAGGAGAATTGCAGGTTCAAGACCAGCCTCAGTAACTTGAGGAGACTCTCAGGAACTTAGTGAGACCTGTCCCAAAATAGAAAACAAAATAGGGCTGAGGGTGTAGCTTAAAGGTAGAATGCCTCTACTCTAGGTTCAATCTCCAGTACCATGAAAAAAAAAAAAGGCTTTTGTTTGGGTCCCAGCACTGCCCGCCACTCATAAGTTATATGACAGTGGAAACCCCTCCTTCATCATTACTATTCTTATTTGTAAAATGGGACTAAATTGACCTCAAAAGGTTGTTGAAAGAACTAAAAAAGACATTCATATAATGTACTTATCTAGGGATATAGCAAGGGCTTAGTGATAATACCTCTAATTTTAATTAATTAATTTATTTATTTTTGTGGTACTGGGGATTGAACTCAGGGGCATTCTACCTCTGAGCTACATCCCCAGTCCTATTTTATTTTTTATTTTGAAACAGGGTCTCACTAAGTTGCGGAGGGCCTCACGAAGTTGCTGAGACTGGCTGTGAACCTGCGATCCTCCTGTCTCAGCCTCCCAAGTACTGGGATTACAAGTGTGCGCCACCACGCCTTGCTAATACCTCTAATTTTAAAAGTATGACACTCACTGAGCATATCATATGTATTATGTAATATACTAAGTGCTTCCTAAGTTAACTCAGTTAGTGGTGAAAACAATTCTGAGATCATAATTATTACTCCTAATTTATAGATAAGAAAACTAAAGCTCAGTAAGATTAAGTAACTTTTCCTGAGTCATATAAGGTAAACGGAAGAGCTAGATCTAGAAACCAGATTACTCCAAAGACTGTGTTCTTTCTATTATCTTATCATGCTTCCCTAAAATAGTTTTTTAAAGTCTTTAACATTGAATCAAGTTCAAACAGAATTCCAATGGTATATTTTATATGCATATTATGTCTTATTTCCTTTAAAAATCTCCCATTTCTCTTACATTTAGGAGAATATTTCAGAAATGTTTTCCATTTTCTTGACTTACTATTTCCTGACTATTTAGCAAATCCAAGTTAATAAAGTCAATTGCTAAAATGGTCAAAATGCATTGATTTGCTGTGCAGCTGCCATTTAACATAACATGGGCATTTGTTTATTCAATTTATGAATTCATGTCTTATAAGATATTCTGGCAGTTGCAACAATGATTGTGCCTTTATGAAGTCTAATGAGGGTGGGACAGGGTGGTGTATACATAGAGAGATTCTGAATGAACATCCTAGGAGTTCATGCCCACAGAGCTTACTTACATGAGCTAGACCAGCAATAATTCATATTATCATATCAAACATTATAAAATCTAGCTCTTGGAAAATTTTATGATTCTAAAATAGAAACACATTTCCCTGAAAACATCTCTGTTTTCTCAAACCCTGTTGACTCTTGAGAACTTCCTCAATCTCCTCCCATTTATACAGCTTCTTTTAGAGGAAGCTCAACAAATGAAACAATTAAATAATCAACATAAAACACATTTCCTGCCATTCCTGTTACAAAAGATGCCAGAGAGCCTCCCACGAAATACTCAACTAAAACTGGAACAAAATCTGAAGTTCTGCTATACAATGGAAGGCATTTCTAGTCCTTCAGATTATTAGCACATGTAAGAGTAAGCTTTAAAAATAATAGTATGTACAACAAAAAGTTGTTAGACAACATCACTCATATGTATCTTTGTATCTTCAAAACTTTTGTTAAAGATATTTGTACAATACAGATAAATAAAACTTACCAAAAATGTCCAGAAAATAAATTGTTTAAGGAATAAGATCAATTTACAAACATCAGTTTAGACAGAATGAAAAATTTTTTTATTATTTGGTGCATTGTAATTTTATATCATATTGGGGTATAGAGTGACAGAAAAGCACATGCACACAATTCTTGGTGCCCTTGAAATTTTTTTAAGAACTTGAAAAAAATGATACCTAAACTTATTTGAAAGAAACAATGCAAAAGAAAAAAAATTCAGAGAGTTATGAGGGAAAATATTAACACCTATTTTTACTTTCTAATAACTAAAATTTTATGGTACTGATATAGGAAAAGAACCAATTGATTGGAAGGCAGAGTTCAGAAATAAACCAAAGTACAATGAAAATTTAGTATTTGAAAGTGTCTCATTTCAATTCAGTGGAGAAAGGACTACCGATTCAATAAATGACAAGTAAATCATCATTTAGGAAAAATATAATACCATTTAAGGAAAAAATCCTTCACTCTTTCTATCAAAACGAATGCCAAATTTCTGCTCTATGAAAGACACTTTGAAGAGAGTCAAAAAAGAAGCCACAGACTAGAAGAAAATATTTGCAAAAGATATAGCTGGTTCAGGACTATTATCCAAAATAAATGAAGAATTCTTAAAACTGAACAATAAGAAAACAAACAACCTGATTTTAAAAATAGGCCGAAGACACCTCATCAAAGAAGACATAAATATGGCAAATAAGTATATGAAAAGAAGCTCAAAATCATGCCAGCAGGGAAATACAAATTAAAACAATAATGAAATACTACTATATTATACATCTATTAGAATAGTCAAAATCCAGAACACTTCACAACACCAGATGCTGGTGAGAATGTGTAACAACAGAAACTCTCATTCATTGCTAGTGGGAATGCAAAATGGTACAGCCACTTTGGAAGTGAGTTTGGAAGTTTCTTATAAAACTAAACATATTCTTATCATATGATCCAGCAATTAAGCTCCTTAGCATTTACCAAAAGGAGTTGAACACTTATGTCCGTACATAAACACACACATGGATGTTTATAATAGCTTGTTCATAATTGCCAATATTTGGAAGCAACAAAGATGCTCAGTAGGTGAGTAGATAAACTATGGTACATACAGATAATGGAATAATATTCAGCACATAAGAGAAATAAGCTATGAAGCCATGAATAGACATGGAGTACTCTTAAATACATATTGTTAAGTGAAAGAAGCCATCTGAAAAGGCTACATACATACTGTATGATCTCAACTATACAGCATTCCGGCAAAGGCAAATCTTTGAAGATAGTATAAAAAGACCAGGAGTTCCCAGAGGTTTGTAGAGAAGGAAGAATGAATTGACAGAGCACAAAAAGATTTTTAAGGCAATAAGACTGCTCTGTTTGATACTTTAATGGTGAATACATACCATTATAAATGTGTCCAAACCTAGAAGATATACATCACCAATAATGAAACATCATTTTTGAGTGATATGATGTGTCAGTAGGAGGTTCATTAATTGTAACAAATGTACCACTCTCATGGGGGGTGATGCTAGTCAGGTTATGCCTGTATCAGGCAGGGGTATATGGAAAGTCTTTATCTTCTGCTCAATCTTGCTCTGAACCTAAATGACTCTAAAATATAGTTTTAAACTATTGTTGGATTTGATTATATAAATATTTAAAATTTTATAAGGAAAAACTGAAAAATTAAAAAATAAACAATGTATTGGAAACATATTTACAACAAATTGCAAGAAAAAATCCTTAATATATAAGACCTTACAAATCAAGAGAAATGGATATAAACTCCCCTAAAATTGTGAACAAAAGATATTGCTTCAGACTGCTACCTGAACCTCCAAATCCATTCTTTCTTCCTTCATAGTAACATATTTTTAGCTACACACATGGCCACCCAGCTAGAGAATATACTTTATAGCTTCTCTTGCAGTTATGTGTGGCCCTGTAACAAACTACTGCCAAAAGAATGTGAGTTTAAGTAATGTGTGCAAATATTTTTCACTTGTTTAATAGCAAATTACTTGGCTTTGATTTCTTTTCCCACTCTTTCTTCCCTACCAGGAGATGGAATATGGATTGGAGATAATCCAGTTTTGTCAGTCCAAGTAAGGATAACACTAGGCGATGATAGAACAACATGATTTATAGAATCTGGGTCTCTAAATTACTATGGTAATCAGAGCTACCCTTCCAGCGGGGATTTTGTGAGAATGAAATAAATTCTTATTTAAAATATATTTTTTGTGCCAGTTACTTGGCCTATACCCTAACAAACAGAATAAGAGAGGACATGCCCATAATAAGGAAATAATAATAGCTAAAATGTGAAAAGATGTTCTTTGTCTGTAATAGCAAGAGGAAGGTAAATTAAAACAACCCTGAGATAATAGTTTAGATACTGTATAAGCAAAAACTAAAAGATTGATGAAATTGATAAAATCTAATTTAAAATAAGTATGTGAAGAAACCAACATTCATATGTTGAAAACAGTACTATTATCTGTGGTAAAAGTAACTGTACTAGAGTGCAAAGGTAGATGAATAAGAATGATCACCACGGGGTTGTGTATAAAACAAAAAACTGGAACCAAGGTGGGGTAATAAGGCAAATAAAATTATGGTACGTTCATATAGTGAAATGCTATAAAGCATTAACAATGGTGATTTGACAAATCATTTTTTGGCATGACAGCAGACCACTTAAAAATTATCTTGTGCTTTGGGAAAGCATATATCAAAAAAATGATACATAGTTTGGCAAAGAAAATGACTGAACTCTATCGCAAGAGGATTTCGTAGCCTAGTAGATTAATTAAAAAAAAATTTTTTTTGTGGTACTGGGGATGGAACCCAGGGGCATTCCACCTCCGAGCTACACCCCCAGCCCTATTTTTATTCTTTATTTTGAAACAGGGTCTCACCAAGTTGCAGAGGGCCTCACTGAGTAGCTGAGGCTGGCCAAGAACCTGGATCCTCCCATCTCAGCCTCCCAAGTACTGGGATTATAAGTGTGCACCACCACGCCCAGCTAAAAAAAAATTGTTTTTTTGGAAGTACTGGGGATTAAACCCAGAGGCATTCTACCTTTGAGCCACACCCCCAGCCCAATTTTATTTCTTTTCTTTTTTTTTTTTTTGTAGTACTAGGGATTGAACCCAGGGGCATTCAACTTCAGAGCTACAATCCCAGCCCTTTTTATTTTTTTGTTTTTTTGAAACAGGGTCTCCCCTAGGTTGCTGAGAGTCTTGCTACACTGCTGAGGCTGGCTTCAAACCTACACCCCTTCTGTCTCAACCTCCCAAGTAGTACTTGGATTACGGTGTGGGCCACCATGCCTGGCAGTGACTTTCTTTCTACTTAATCAGTTAACATGTTCCCCCAAATCTTTTTTTGCAAAATCAGCATCAGAGAAAATATGCCATGTTTATCCTGTGGCCTTTTCTAGCTACAAAGTATGTATATAATAAAAGGAAGATAAGCTTTGTTTGGAATCCTAGCTCTGCCAACTACCTGACTATGAAGCTGGGCAAGCTACTTAATTAAGACTCCATTTACTCTTCTGTATAATGGAGGTGACAGTGTCCAGGTATAGAATCTCCATGTAAATGAGTATAGCAATGCTTAGCAAAGTATGCACATCTGTGGGATGTGCATGCATTATAATATAATGAAACTTAGATTTCATCATACTTGCAGTTATGACTTGATAACAATGCATTTTTAGCTGTCAATTACTATTTTACCAACTTTTGCTCTAATAATTGAATTAATACCTGTAATTGTGCTTTCCTTAGCTGCTGGCTGGTAATTTGAGCTTTTTGTTGCATCATGCTATTAATTCGTTGGTTCACTTGCTTTTCCTTCTTGAGCTCATTTCCATAAAATTTGGACCCCTATGGAGGAAACAAAGCATAAGAAAAATGTCTGAAGGAAAGCATCACTGTAGTATAACCTAGAGGCTAAGAATATAGACTTTGAAATCAGACTGACTGAATTCAAAACTTAGCTCTACTACTTACTAGCTAGGTGACCTGAAAATTACTTACTCTTTCTATGTCTCAGTTGCCTATAATACATTTATTAATAGTTACCTAAATCATAGAATTGCTGTGACAGAGTAAAAGAACAATAGGAACCATGTGGAATATCCAAGGCCTTAGCTAGCTGGGTCATCAGTTTTCTCCTTCACTAAAAGTTACTCCTCAAAAAGTATTTTCAAAAATTTAACATTAAGTCACAAGAAAATGTAGAAAGTATGTAGAAAACTACTTATTCCACCACTGAACATAGTTTCTATCCATTTATCAGGTTGATAGAAGGTTATTTCTACTTTTTGGCTGTTATGAAAAACACTGTTAATGAACACTTGTATACAAGTTTTCATGTGTACATACACTGTCATTGTTCTTGAGTATGCACCTAGGAATGGAATGTTTATGTCATGTGGTAATTGCATATTTAACTTTTTGAGGAATTTCCAGACTATTTCTCAAAGTGGCTGAACCATTATACAATTCTATCACCAGCAATGTATGAGGGTCCAATTTCTCCATATCTTTGACAACATTTGGGATTGTCTTTTATCAATTATAGCCATTTTGAACAATAGTGTAAATAGCATCTCATTGTAGTTTTAAAATTTGCAATTCCTTAATGACTTTGTTGAACATCTTTTCATGTGCCAATGAACCATATACATATTTTCTTTATTGAAATGTCTATTCATATCTTTTGCCCCATTTTTATTGGGTTTTAAATTTTTTTAATATATTTTTGGTATTGGGGATTGAACCCAGGGGCAATCTACCTCTGAGCTATACCTCCAGCCTGTTTTATTTATTTATATATTTATTTTTAAACAAGGTCTCACTGGGCTGCTGAGGGTCTTGCTAAGTTGTGAGACTGGCCTCCAACCTACTATTCTCCTGTCACAAACTCTCCAAGTACTGGGATTACAGGCATGCACTACCATGCCAGGCCAGGTTGTTTGTTAATGCTATACTACATTACCTCAGCTTGGCAAATCCACAAGTTTAGTAATAAAATCTGTTGGTGCAGTTTTGGTATACTAATATATAAACTCACATATCAGGGGTAGATATATAAATTGATATAACCAATGTTTTATGATTTAACAATTCATATATATATGTATGTATATATATATCAGGAGTAGAAGTATAGATACACTAATATTTTATGATTTAACAATTTATTAAAATTACATATGTATATGTTCTTTTGTGCCTTATACATTTTGTGGAGCAATTCCATTTCTAGGAATCTCTCCTATAGTTAGGTTTGCACATATGTATGATTATTCATTGTAGCATTATTTGTAAATATTAAAGATTAGAAATGACTTTTTATCCTTTAATAAAGATTCTGACTAGATCAATAAATTATACTTATACATGCAGGCATAAAAAATAAGGGCCAGAAACGTAGCTCATTGGTACAGCACACCTGAGTTCAATACCCAGTACCACACACACACACACACACACACACACACACACACAGTAGATCTTTAATTACTTACACAAAAAGACCTTCAAATACTACTACTACTACTACTACTACTACTACTACTAATAATAATAATAGTAAGGCAAAGCAAAAAAATTATAGTATTTTGAGATTGGGGATGTAGCTCAGTGGTAGTGTTTGCCTTGTTTATTAGAGGATCTGGGTTCAATATCCAGCACTACAAAAAGAAGGAAAGAAAAAAAATTATAGTATTCTCCTCCTATAGGGGTTAAAAAAAGATCAGGCAGGCATGGTAGTACATGTCTGTAATCCCAGCTACTCAGGAGACTGAGGTAGGAAGATTGCAAGTTCAAGGTAAGCCTGGGCAATTTAGCAAGACCCTGTCTCAAAAAGTAAAAAAGGCTTGGGGATATAGTTCAGTGGTAGAGTCCTTGGCTAGCAAGCCCAAGGCCCTGGGTTCAATTCCCAGTACCACACATACACACACAAAGTTAAAAAGAGCATGTACATTATTTTCTTTTTTTTTTAAACCCAGTGGTACTCTATCACTGAGCTACATCCCCAGCCTTTTGTCCTCTTTATTTTGAGACAGGGTCTCACTAAGGTGCCCAGGTTGGACTCAAACTTGCAATACTCTGCTTCAGCCTCCTGAGAAGCTGGAATTATAGGCACATACCACCACACTGGGCTTTATTTTGCTTTTATATGCACATTACATTGCATGTGAAGTAGAAAACTGGATGGCAAGAGCAACTGACTAGAAGAGAGATTATTCTGGACCTTTTCATAGCTTAATAATATTATATACTGAAATATTAAACATTTTAACACAAAGGATATTCAAAACAAAGATTTTCTGTTAAACAGAAAGGTTAAAAGTAACCAAATTATAGATACTTAAAGAAACAAGAAACATACCTTTGTGGCTTCCATTATAATTTTGTTAATTTTCTCTTTGTCTAATCCTTCCATTCCTGCTTTGTTATCATTAAGTCCCATCCTAAGCAGAAGATCATCTTTGTAATTGTCATTCTTCTCCTTTGTGCTGTTCATGGTGTACATTTAAAATAGTTTCTTGCTTATTATCTGAAAAAGTGTACAAAATAGACATAAAAGCATCCCTGGCAGGGGACATTTAAAAGTTAACATGATCTGAAAATCATCAAAACAAAAATTATAGTTAAGAATTCTTAGTTTCTGAAAAGCGCTAATTAGGTTTTCATAATTACTATTCCAAGATTATTATACTCTTGGAGGAAAGAAAGGAATGAACATTTCAACATGTTTTGTGCCAGTCACTGTGCTTGAGGTTTTACATGTGAGCCCTATAATAGCCCTAAAAGGTAGATACCATTCTATACACAGAAAGAGAAGAACCTTGGGTCTTAGAACATGTCTGATGCAAATTTGTTATAAAATGTTAAAATTTGAAGACCATGCCGGGCGTGGTGGCACACGCTTGTTATCCCAGTACTTTGGGAGAAGGAGACCGGAGGATCCGGGTTCACGGCCAGCCTCAGCTCTCTCTCTCTCTCTCTCTCTCTCTCTCTGTCTCTGTCTCTCCCTCTCTCTCTCTCTACTTAGTGAGGCCCTCCGCAACTTCGTGAGACCCGGTTTCAAAATAAAAGTATAAAAAATAGGGCTGGGGGTGTGGTGCGGAGGTAGAATGCCCCTGGGTTCAATCCCCGGTACTGCAAAAAAAAAAAAAATTGAAGACCAAGTTTGAACCCAAAATTCATGTTTTTATCCAGATTAAAACTGTTTAGAGAGCAAATACAAAAGAACACTGTCTTCTATACATGTTAAATTCTACTATATGTAAAACTCCATTTAATAAAAAATATACCTTTATTGGTGCATTGTAGTCTCACATCATAATGAAGTTCAGAGTGATAGGGACACACACACACACACACACAGCACTGATATTAAGATTGGCATTAACAATTTCATATATGTACATAACGTCAATGGAAGTATTTCCTTCATTAATGCTCCCTTCCCTTGCTACTCTCCTCTAGACCCCACCATTCCTCCACTGGGGTTTCTCCTCCTTTATCTAAAGTCCCTCTTATATACCAATTACTCCCCAGCTTCCACAGATAGATGAGAGAACATATGACCCTTCACTTTCTGTGACTGGCTAATCTCACTTATTATGTTCTTCAGGTCCATCCATTTTCCTGCAAATACCATAATTTTGTTCTTCTTTATTGCTGAGTAGAATTCCATTGTGTGTATATATACCA
The DNA here is from genome assembly GCA_004027185.1 of Glis glis. NCBI lineage: Eukaryota > Metazoa > Chordata > Mammalia > Rodentia > Gliridae > Glis > Glis glis. The sequence goes on along the minus strand of PVJS01010401.1, from coordinate 9,181 downwards.
TCATTTTGTAATCCATTCATCTGTTGATGGACACCCAGGTTGGTTCCATGATTTGGCTATTGTGAATTGTGAAAAGTTTCATTCTTAAGGATGTGAAAAAAATAATCAATTCACTCTCTAGGAAATTGTTATATTGTACAATGTTATGCTACTGCTAACATTAAGAAAAATCCTTTCAAAGGCCCAGTGTGCTATTGTCGCAGCTACTCGGGAGGCCGAGGCAGGAGGATCACTTGAGCCCAGGAGTTGGAGACCAATCTGGGCAACAATAGTGAGACCCCACTTCAAAACAAAACCAACCAACCAAACAAACAAAAAACAAAGAAAAACTCTTTCAAATAATAATTCTTTAATATCTCTACATAGACCTTTATGGTTTACCTTCACATACATTAGCGTTAAATACTTTTACAAAAACCTTGCAAAAAATTTAGTTATTCTCATGTCATGGAGAAAAAAATAGAATTTCAGCAAAGTTAAATGAATTGCCCATCATAAGTCTGCTAGTGAGTGGAAGAATTAAGATTTGCATCAAAGACTTCTTATTCCAACTCTGATACAGCTACCATGACATCACAATTGCTTCCACAATTGCCAATAATAAATGGCCGGGTGAACAGCTGTCATGGATCTACAACAAGGATGGTAAGTAAGGTACATGCCTGATTTAGAGAGGGTACGTTTACTCCAATCTGCCTTGAGGACCTTTTCTTAGCAATACTGCTTCCATTTGGGGTACCAGCAAATAATAAAAAAAAAATTGTAGAAGGGACTTTGAATCCTGTGACTATTAGTGGCAGTTCCATTAGAAAAAAAAAAAGTGGACACCATAGTAGTTCTCAAACTTTGCTGTACATTAGACTCCTGGAGAGCTTTTGAAAATCTTGATACCCATCCTCATCACATACCGAATAAATCAGAAGCTCTGGGAGCAAAAACCAGATAGCAGTGGTTTTAAGAGATGCCCAGGTCCCTGAAGTATAGGGACCACTGGTGCAGATGATGCTTCTGAGTGCCCACCGGAATACCTATGCTGGTTTTCTGTTCTCATTGTTTGTTTCACATTCAGCTGGATATTGCCCTGTATTTTGCTTTATTCTTCCGTATTTCAACTACTTGGCATTTTCTAGTAAAGCAGTCAAATATAACTCAGTTATAATTTCACCACACCAACACTACAAAAGAGTGAGTCAAGAGGCTAAATGCAGACCTTCTACATTTAAGTTGCTTTGCTCTTTAAATGATGAATGTATGAAGCCGGGCGTGGTGGTGCACACTTGTAATCCCAGTACTTGGGAGGCTGAGACCTGATGATCTGGGTTCGTGGCCAGCCTCAGCTACTTAGTGAGGCCCTCGTCAACTTAGTGAGACCCCATTTCAAAATAAAGAATAAAAAACAGGGTTGGGGGTGTAGCTCAGAGGTAGAATGCCCCTGGGTTCAATCTCCAGTACTGCCAAAAAAAAAAAAAGAAAAGAAAAGAAAAAGAAATACTGGTAGCAGGAAAAATTGTGAAATAGGTAAAGTTAGTTTTCAGCTACTTTCCTGCCTGTTAATGCCTAATTACTATCAAACTTATGTCCAGTTTCATGTGCATATGTTTAATATAATTTATATGCCAACGACCTCCAAGTTTACAGTAACAGTTCAAATGCCTGACATCTCAAATTCAACAGGTTCAAAATTGATTTTATCTGCCTCCATCCCCCAAATCACCTCCACTTGCTATCTTCTCCCTTTCAGTTGAGGGCAACTCTAATTCCTTTCCATAGCTCATGACCTTGGAGTTATTCTTGACCCTCTCTTTCTCATACACTCACATCCAAACTGTCAGGAAGTCTTGTGGGCTCTTTCAAAATACATCCTGAGTTTAACCACTTCCCACTATCTTCACTGCTTTTATGCTAGTTTGAACCACCATTATCTCTTGCCTGGATAATTGCAACAGCCTCTCAGTCTCTCTGCTTCTGCCTTTGTTCTCACACAGGCAATTATCAGCATACTAGCCCAACTGATTCTTTTAAATCACAAGTTAGATCACATCATTCTTCTGCTGAAAATGGTACAATGCCACCTCCTCTCACTCCAGAATAACACCCAAAGTCCATAAAATGCCCTTCAGGACCCTAAAGAATCCAAATCTTTGCTACCTGTTTGCCCCATTTTTCTAATACTCCGCCCGCCCCTCACTCTCCAGTCACACTGTCTCTTTGTTGTCCCTCAACTCTGCTAGGCACGTTCCAGCCTCGAGGCCTTTTTGCACTGGTTTCCTTCTTCCAGAGGGTCAGATATCCCCTTGACTAAGTTCCCACATCTCCTTCAAGTCTTTGCTTTAATGTCACCTTCTGAATGAGGGCCTACTGACCTTCCTATTTTAAACTGAAGTCTAATTACTTTCTGATTATTTTAAACCAAAGAAAAATGATTAAGACCAAGGTAATAGCTACAGTTTGCATCTTGAGTGTTCCCCAAGGGCTTAGTCCTTAGGATGGAGGTATTGGGAGATTGTGAAACCTTTAAGGGATGGGGCCTACTGGGAGGTCTTTAGGTCCTAGGAGTATGCTCTACAAGGGAATTAGGGGAACCTGGTCTCTTCCCCTTTCTTTGCTCCCTGGCATTTGATGAGGTGAGTGGTTTTGCTCCGCCCTGTGCTCCTGCCATGATGTGCTGCTATGCCAGAAGACACCAAGCAACTGCGACAACCAATCATGCTCTGGAAACTCTAAAACTGTGAGCCAAAATAAACTTTTCCTATTTATTGTGGTACTAAGGATTGAACTCAGGGGCATTCTGAGCTTTATCCCCGCCCTTTCTATTTTTTCATAGGACCCAACTAAGTTACTGCTTGCTGGCCTTGAACCTGCGATCCTTCTGTCTCAGCCTCCCAAGTATTGAGATTATAGGAGTGTGCCATCAGCCCAACTACGTTTTCTCTTTTTAAGTTGATTATCTCAGGTATTTGTTAGAGTAACAGAAAGCTAACACAGTAATAAACACACATACTAGTTTTAGTATATTTGAATCACTATGAGTTCCTTAATGTCATCATGGTGAGCAGGCTTTTGTGTTTCATGTGTATTTCTATAATATTTTTAATTTTTCTACAGCCTCTCATTGGTCCTGGTTATCCCTTTTTTTCCCCATTAGTTCTTCAGTGAGTTATCTAGAAATCCAGAAAGTGAAAGGAAGCTCCTAGCAGAGATGTTCACATGGTATCAATGTATGATGATTTGTCCCTCTTTTCCTGGGAAGCAAGATTTACTTCGAATGGCTTTATGAGGGCAATAGATAATGCCAAGTGCCTGGTATGGTGTCTGGCACATTATACATCCTCAGTCAACAGTTACTATTATAAGTATTAAAGTTAAGCCAAATTTCCAGAGCTGTCTTGCTTTTCCAGGATTTTTCCAGGAAATCACTTGTCTTGCTTTTCTTCTCTCCCTTTAAGATAAAGACAAGACTATAAAAAAAAGGAACAGGTTACGCACGCCCAAGAAAAAGCCGAAGTTCACAGAGCATATGCATAAAATTCATTTTGGTTTCAAACTAGTATTTCTACTATGAATACTAGGCAGTGTCACCTATAAAGCACCAAATCCTATGAATGGATATAACTGACTTTATAAACAGAAGCTTTTTTACTTTTTGAAAAGAAAAATGGTCAAATATTTTTAAGGTCTGATATTATAAAATACAGTCTGCTTCACTCAACTAAGCACAAATGGTAAAAAGGAAAGAACTCTGGGTTTCTGTGGTTTAGAATATTGGTTTAAAAGCACATTTTTCTCTGAAAATATTCAAATTCTTCCCAGTATGACTCTACCGCTGACTATTCAGGTTACCACCTAAAAAATATAAGGCAAACCTCTGTTTTTGGTGGTAGTAAGGATGGAAATTTAGAATTTTTCAGAAGGAATTCTAAGGAAGAAGTTTCAGTGTGGTGGGGTTCCTCCTAACCATAGAGGCACACAAGACTATGTAAACATATCACAAGCACTTGAAATTAATCTACCAGAAAATACACAAAATACACCAAAGGTAGTGAAAAAGAGAAGATGGGGGATAGGGGAGTGAGAGAAAGAGAAGTGTGAACTGGGAAAACTAAACCATGGAAAGCTGCTATGTGGAGCTTGCTTCCTATTTATAGTTACTGTAAATAACCAAACCCCATTAATTTACTCAGAAAACCTTAATATATATTAAAAATGAGTATTATTTTAACATCTCCCAAATGGGAGTTGGGGCACTGGGTTAGCTCCCCAGCACAGGAAAGAAAAAAAACAACAACCAAACAAAACTCCCAAATGTTCAAATATTTAATATTTTTAACAGATTAAACACCAACCACAAAACTTTAGATTGGTCTTTTTTACTGTCTGATTTTTTTTTTTATGCGGTACCGGGGATTGAACCCAGGGGCATTCTACCTCCCTGCTACACCCCTGGCCGTATTTTTTTTTGTACTTTATTTTTAAACCGGGTCTCACGAAGTTGCGGAGGGCCTCACTAAGTAGAGAGAGAGAGAGACAGGGAGAGAGAGAGAGAGAGAGAGAGAGAGAGAGAGAGAGCGCTGAGGTTGGCCGCGAACCCAGATCCTCCGGTCTCCGCCTCCCAAAGTACTGGGATTACAAGCGTGCGCCACCATGCCCAGCTACTGTCTGATTTTAAAGACAATGAATTAAGAATATTACTCTAAATTTAAAAGAATTAAATTCTCTAGGTCTCTGAGAGTTTCATTAGGTTGCTGAGGCTGGCTTCAAATCTGTGATCTTCCTGTCTCAGCCTCCCAAGTACTGGGATTACAGGCATGCGCCACCACATCTGGCTGTCACTTTTTAATATTGTTCCATGGGTACCTGAGTTTCCATTCTCAGGTACCTATCCTTTTTTTTCCCCCTCTCCCATCTTCAGACTGGATATTTTTTACTTGTTCATTAATGAAACAATCCTCTGTCATTATTTTGCTATGAAATCCATCTGGTAACTTTATTTTTATTTATTTATTTAGTGGTACTGGGAATTGAACCCAGAGGTTTCTACCTCTGAGCTACACCCCAGCCCTATTTTATTTTTTATTTTGAAACAGGGTTTCGCTAAATTACTGTGGGCTGGCCTTGAATCTGCAATCCTCCTGTCACATCCTCCCAATACAGTGATTACAGGAGTCCATAAGTGTAGTTTTCATAGTTGCTATGAAGTCTTTGTCAGATAATTTCAACATCTGGATCACCTTGGGGTCGACATGTTGCCTTTTCACATTTTCCCGGCTCATATTTCAGATTGTATCCTGGATATTGTGAATGTTATGTTGTAAGAAGTCTGGATTCTGTTATATCCTTCTAAAGAATCCTAATGTTTTTAATAGGCAATAAACTTAAAATTCAAACTGAAAAATCACGTTTGGTGGGCAGTGGGTTGCTCAGATGTCAGTTCAGAATGCTTTCTGTTTGCCCTGGGCCTGTGTGAGCTCTGCCAGCCAGAGACTTGGGTGAAGCTTATATATGGCATTTACAATTCCCATTCACTGGCTCTCTCTTTTCCTGCATTCACTTCCCACTCCCCAGTGGCCCTCCTTGCACTGCCCCCACCCTTCCCTTGGCCTATCTGGAAAGAAAGATGGTGGGTTTTCTATTTTAACTTTGGCTACGCTGTCCTGTTTCTGCCTTTAAGGCAAAGTTGCAAAAAATGAGAATCTTACTCTTGTAAGGGCCAATTCTTCCAAGTTTTGATGCCCTCCAAAATCTGCCTGCCTTTTCACTATTCAGAGCTCTCAAGTAAGGGATTTTTTTAAGAATTTATAGTTATGGGTAGCATATGCCTTCATACCAGATGTAGAAGTTCCTAAAAAACTTAAAAGAAAATAGATTTGTACACAATTTATTTCATATTCCTAAAGTACAAAAATGACTGTTATGCTCTACAAAGCATAACTATTCAACATGTTTAGACAGATGTTTGCTGACAACACTGAGTCTTCTCCATGATCCAAAGGAAGTACAGCAGCTAAGTAAACTCCAGATTCTTCTAAAATTTTAATCCTAGATTGGTTTGATGGGTTAACACACTCAAACCCTCAAGCATTTGGAGGTACTTGGGACTGACTCAGTTGTTAGGTTTGAAACTGGTTCATGGAGCAGTCCATCCCTTCCTTTAAAGAACAGAGCTAAACCAGGTTCCTCTATTTTTCATGAATGCTTTCTCCAGCTCCTATTTCCTCTTCATCTGCCCTTGTTAAGATTTGGTTTTTTGTTTTTGAAACACAGCAGGGCTATTTTCCCACCCTACCTACAACTCTAATATTGCATACATTTACATTTTCCCCCTATTTTTCCAAAATACCACCTTTACTAAGGGAAGGAAAAAAAAGAGAAAAGAGACAAAAGGCTTTCCAAGACTTCAAAAATCCCCAGCCCTTTCCCCAAGAACTTGACGTATGAAATCTGTTTGAACTATGTACCTGTTTAATCCTTTTTTTTTTTTTTTTTTGCGGTACCAGGGATGGAACCCAGGAGCATTCTACCTCCAAGCTACACCCCCGGCCCTATTTTTTATCCTTTATTTTGAAACGGGGTCTCACGGAGTTGCAGAGGGCCTCACTAAGTAGCTGAGTCTGGCCGCGAACCCGGATCCTCCGGTCTCTGCCTCCCAAGTACTGGGATTACAAGCGTGCGCCACCACGCCCGGCTCACGTACCTGTTTAATCTTAATCACAAAATAGTTTGGGCACTCACTCCACAAAAACTTAGCAATAATCTCTAGAAAGAATCCCTCTTCTTTTGGGGGAGAATGTCTTTAGAGTTAACAGGCATTTCTTCATGTATCTTTTCATGTGTCTGCTTGAGGGCTAAAGTATTACTACACATCAGTCACTGATTCCCTTGACTTCACTTTGGTGTTTGGTAATTCAGATTGTGATTTAGACAATGTGGTTCTACTGTGGACTACTTGCTAGAGCAGGATCTACACTATAGCTTTTCTTACGTAGAAACCTGTAAAATTCTTTTAATATTTTAGGTATTTCTTTTTTTTTTTTTTTTGCGGTACCGGGGATTGAACGCAGGGGCGTTCTACCTCTGCGCTACGCCCCCGGCCCTATTTTTTATACTTTATATTGAGACCGGGTCTCACGAAGTTACGGAGGGCCTCACTAAGGAGAGAGAGAGACAGGGAGAGAGAGAGAGAGAGAGAGAGCGCACGCGTGCGCTGAGGCTGGCCGCGAACCCGGATACTCCAGTCTCCGCCTCCCAAAGTACTGGGATTACAAGCGTGCGCCACCACGCCCGGCAATACTTTAGGTATTTCTGACTGACTAAAATGGTCTATTCAGATGTCCTAAGTGACAAATACTATATACATTATATGTGACATTTTCTATTTTAAAAATTTTCACTAGATTAAGCAAAGAATCAATTAGAAGTATATTAAGATATGATTTTGATCTTTAAGATAAGGAATGCCTCATTTGGACAAATTTTCATTATTTTGGAATGAATTACAATGGTTAACCCTTTCACCTGAAACAGGAAAAGAAAATACAAATAGTTGAGGTTTGGTTGTGAAATAAAATTAAGGAATACAGTTATATTAATTCCTAATATACCTGCAGGATCTATAAGGCCCAATTTTAATGTTGGAGTTTCTTCTTTGAGCAATTTTATATGTAAGCATTAATTACTTCATATCTTATTTTTCCTTATTAAGTATTGCTAAGAACAGAAAGGGTTGTTTTGTTTTGTTGCTGGAGGTTGAACCCAAAGGTATTTTACCTCTGAGCTACATCCTCAGCTCCATTTTATTTTGAAATAGGGTCTTACTGAGTTGCTGAGGTTTGCCTCGAACTTGTCATCCTCTTGTCTCAGCCTCCCAAATACTATTACATGCATGTGTCACTACGCCTGGCTCACAGTTGCGTTCATTTTTTAATAAAATAAAGTTCTATTTTACAATTACTATATGGATCTATTCAACCCCTGTATAAATAGAAGATTCATAATAGTGTCTTAGGGATCTTAATTTTTTTTATATTTTGAGTATTTCATTATCCTTAGAACTATTTAAGCATTACTCATCAATTATTTTTAGCAACTCTGCTAAAAATAAAAAGTGGAATAATGGAAATCTCCTAGAAAGAGAACCTATTCATTAGAAGTCAATATTATATCCTTCAGTTTTTATATTGTATTGCCCATAGTATCACATCTTTGAAAACATAGACACCACTTTTACAGTCTTTCTTTTGCAGCTTTCATGTAACACATCTCAAAGTCCTGAATTTTTCATTTTCTGTACAAAATGTCAAAGAAAACTAAGTTCTCAAAATCAGAAAAATCAGAAGATGAATGCAAACAAACAGCACTCTAGACTATGATGACAAAATCAATTATATAAGTAAAATCTCAGAGTATGAATTACAAATAGTTGCAATTCAGAGATGTTGTTTCTCAAACATAAGAATAAACAATAAAAGATTTTTAAGGGCAAAGTAGAAATATGGCATTCCCATCCAGTTAGTCATCCAACGGAAAGGACTTCATCATGTGTTATTTTGCAAAGGAATTTGGAACATTGCATTTCGCTAAAATGATATTGTATGACAGTATTCTTTCACTCTTTATTACATTTGTGCACTAGAAGTTACTTGATATGGATTGTAAGTGAACAAGTTCTTAAAGAAGATAAAACAAACAGATACTGTAGAAATGAGAAATTTATGGGATTTATAATTCTAGCTAGGGCCTATAAATATACAAATGAAATGTTTTACAATTAGGAAGGAAAGAACATGGTCATCTTCTCTTTAATAAGATAATGAGATGTCAAGATTGGATTTTGATCATAGAAGCGCAAGATAAAGAACTAGAAGTAATGATAAGTTAGAACCTATTACAATGCATATGAAATCTAGAGTCTTTATTCATAGTATGGATAGTTCCAGACTCAAGCATAAGAGTCAATGAACAGCTAGTTGCTTAAAAGGATATCATTCGTGCCGGGCGTGGTGGCGCACACTTGTAATCCCAGTACTTGGGAGGCAGAGACTGGAGGATCCTGGTTCACAGCCAGCCTCAGCTACTTAGTGAGGCCCTCCACAACTTCGTGAGACCTGGTTTCAATAAAGGATAAAAAATAGGGCCGGGGGTGTAGCTCGGAGGTAGAATGCCCCTGGGTTCAATTCCCGGTACC